>JADRCH010000336.1:650011-671522 GCA_019843965.1 Rhynchomys soricoides
GGTAGGTAGGTAGATAGGTAGATAGGTAGGTAGGTAGGTAGGTAGGTGGGTAGATAGGTAGGTAGGTAGATAGGTAGATAGGTAGGTAGGTAGGTAGGTAGGTAGGTAGGTAGGTAGATAGGTTGATAGGTAGATAGGTAGATAAAAGGATAGGTAGGTAGGGGTCAATTTCTAGCTTCTACCACATACATTTTGGGGATAGCACTCAGGTTATCAATTTGGCATTAAACCTGCTGAGCCCTCAGTGCCCCTATACATTGATTTCAAAAATATTGACTCATTTATGTTTATAACGATTCCTGAACCATGCTCTGTCATTTATATTTTATGTATATCTCCAGTCATTACTTTGTTGTCAAAAAGATGTTTTTCTTCTTTATTAGTGTGTTTGTATCTAGAAAGCCACAATTTCTTGTTCTAATGTTCACTACAGGACTCATCAAATGGCATTAAGGAAAAAATAAATATTCAAAGAATGTACACATATGCATTAGCTTAGAACTGTATTAGAACTGATGGACCTCCATCACTGATCTGAGGAGCAGAACACAGGAGGATTAGAGGCAGTGGTGCTATGACCACCTGGATGTAAGCCAGAAGTTAGGGATGCAACTGTTAATGCTATCTTTTGCATGACAATCCTTGTTTTCAGCTTTTCTGTTGGCATTTCATCATAGTCAAAATGTCTCAGAAACTGGTACTTACCTCTGCCTCAAAACAGGATAGAATAACTGGGAAAACAAATACTTCAGGAGTTTAACTAAAATTACTTAATGATAATCTGCATGATAAAATTAACCTACAGGATGAGGGTGTTTTATGATGAGGCTTGTTGATTCTGCTGTCATTTTCTTTTTGTATTTAGATCATTTATGCCCTCCTTTCCCCTGCAAATTCTCCCATACCTCAGCCCTCTCAAATCAATGACCTTTTCTTTAATTATTATTGTTTCTATTATTATTATTGCACACACACAAACTTATATGTGCAACATATACTTTAGGGGTGACTACATGGGATTGACTAACCTACTAGGGGCCAGGTCTGAATCTCCCCCTCTCTGGAGCTCTTCATCTAGTGGTAGGTCCCTGTGAAATTTCCCACATTCACATTGACATGTCACCTGGTGTCCATTATGTAGGTCTTGTTTATGCAAACATATCGTTGAGATCTCAAAGGATCATCTTTCCTGTCACACGTAGGGGACACTGGTTAGAAATAGGTGTCTTCATCCTCTTACCCTTAAAAATCTATTACTCCTTAGTACTTGGGGCTATTCTGTCCTCGGATGTAGGGTTATATTGTAGATGTACTAACTGGGATTGGGCACCCTGCAGTCACCTGCTCTTTACATTTTGACCAATTATGAGTCTCTGTAATAGTGTTCATCTGCTCAAAAAAAATCATTGATGAGAGATGATAACTAGACTTATGTGTAGGTATAGAGATACACATTTACAATACTATTAGAAATTATATTGCTTTAGGAGAATATCGAAGTAAGAGGTTCTTCCCTAGAGTCTCTGACCACTCCAGCCACAGGCAGTTGGGTAGATATATAGTACATGAATGATTCCAATTTCACTTACAGACCATTCGCTCCAATGAGACAGTTAAAATTAGGTATCCATCTATTATCCTGAGCAACAATCAACTCTGTAAAAGACTCCAGTGTGCAATTGCACTGCTGAAATTTCTTGAAGAAAACATAGCTTATATTATCTCAAGGTCCCAATGTGCATACTTACCTATACCAGAAGATGATAAAAACACTATTATACAGTAAATACCTGACAGTGTTACACTCTGGACATGCACCAGTGCAGATAGAGGTTGAGAGGAGGAAGTCAACTTTTTGTCTTTGTCAACATTTCTACAACTCAGTTTGCCTTGACTGCTAATCTTATGGCATGAATCAGGGGAATGATTCATTATCAAAAATGCTTCTTTTCTAAATTTGAAAATGATGTCATATTAGGAGATTCTTATTTTTAAGGGAGGAATACATTGTATATTTATAGCAAAAGTTCAAGAAGATGAATCAGTGAGTGTAAAAATGTAAAGATTGGGGCTGGAAAGATGGCTCAGGAGTTAAGAGCACTGACTGCTCTTTCAGAGGTCTTGAGTTCAATTCCCAGCAACTACATGGTGGCTCACAACCTTCTGGAATGGGATCTGATGGCCTCTTCTTGTGTGTCTGAAGACAACGACAGTGTAGTCATATGAATAAAATAAACCTTTTAAAAAATGTAAAGATCCCTGATTTGGGGCTGACAAGATGGCTAAGCAGCTAAAGGAAATTGTCATGTAAACATTATCACCTGAATTTGATTTCTGGCACCTATGTAAAAATGGAAACAGAGAACTGACTCTACAAAGTTTTCCTTACAACACACACACACACACACACACACACACACACACACACACACACACATACACCACCACCACCACCAATACCAGCACTACTAATATCAACAATAATATTGCATGTAACAATAAAAGTAAAGTTTTTGAAAACTATAGGATTGTGTTATCTGTTTAACCAATATGATTTTGAGCAACCTTAATATAGGTTTCATTAAGGTCTTCTTTATTTTTAAGCAGAAGTTCTAACTAAGATATTGATAATTTAATTAGGTCATCACATACATATGTACAAAAATTTGTGACAATGAAGCCGAGAATGTGAAAGAAAGCAAGAAGAGATATGGGGGGGGGGGAGTGGAAGAGAGAGGCATAAAATATGAAATTTTAATAAAATCTCAAAAAACAAAAGAAAGAATTATTAAAGGAAATCACAAATCAAACTAGCAACTGGAAATTATACAAATTGCCCAGTGATGATCGTTAACTGTGGAATCTTTACAGTGTACGAAGAGTCCCTACAAATGCTTAGGAAGGCGGCTCAACACACAAGCCATAATTAGTGGTATCTTCTGCGTGTCTGGAGATGCAGAAATTACCCTTGCATTGTTCTTTCCATATTTTCATTCAGTGGGCATCATATTGCCCTTTTTCCACTTTGTGTGAAGAATAAGGGCTGAAAACAGCAGAACCCATACTTTGAAGAAGTATGGAACACAACTGTCAGCTCGGAACAACCTCAACTTAATTCTTTGTCCACATTTGACCTTAATTTTAGGAAATTTAGAAACAGGAATATTTAAATACAATTTTTTTTCTTGTAATGAAAACATATTCCCAGGGACAGGCTGAATTTTATTTTTATTATTTCATCAATCTTTTCATTGTTCCCATTGCTTTTCTTTAAAAACAGAAAGTGTGTATGAGTGTGTGTGTGCTTGTGTGTATATGTTTGTGTCTGTGTGTATATGTGTCTGTGTGTATATGTGTGTCTGTATCTCTCTCTCTCTCTCTCTTTCTCTCTCTCTGTGTATGTGTGTGTGTGTGTGTGTGTGTGTGTGTGTGTGTGTATGTGTGTGTGTGTGTATCTATGTCCTATCAAAGTTTTGGGTTAAGTTGATCTTGGTGTAAACCTTCTTGATAATAATAGGTTTGTACTTGAATTCTGCTGACAGATTTGAGTGAATGTTTGCCTGTCCATGCTGACACAAAGGCACTGGCTAACTGTAGCAAAGGTTCAGCCCAGAGGATAGCACATCTTGCTTGGTTTCCATTGTTGTTCCTCTTTCTTAACTAAATCTGCAGTAAAGATTTGACAGATTTCAAATCAAACTTCCCATTTCTGGCTTCTGTTAAAATTTACTAGTGTCTACTTTATGTTCCTGATAGAAGTAAATGCTTGGTTTTAAGGGTCACTGTCAACTTTGAAGGAGGCATAACTCTCTAGTGGGTCACAGTCCTTATAGCATACCACAGTTACCAAGATGCTAAGAACAACAACTTTGTAGAATCTCCTTAAATATTATGTAAAAACTATAGCAAGGATGTTTTATTACAATAGAAATACAAAACCCTGTTTTGTTTCTCAAAGACATGTTGTGAAGTATTTTCATACATGTAGGCACATGTCCTTTGTACATGTTAATGTATTATATTTGACAATTTGGCTCACAGGACTTAACACTTGGATGCTATTGGTAACTGAGATCGGACTTCAAGCTTCAGCGGTTCCATTTTACCTGAACATTTGGTCCTGGCTAACAAACTTGGTCCTCTGAAGCCATTGTCAAGCCCCCTTCCAAAACTGTGGAAGCTTCCTAGTTGTCCATGTTTTTAATGTCATCACTGCTTCCTACCTGCCCCTGAAAACTTGAGGCTCTAATCCATCCTCTTCTGGACAGAAGGGAATCTCCCATTTCATCAGCTCCTTATACCAAGATTGCTGGCCACATCATCTAATGAACTCAAGTACATTTATCAGACATCAATTATTGTCAGTTTTGTTATATGCCAATATACTGAGCAAAATTGACAGATCTAATTCCCACTGACATACCTCACAATCCAGACAACAAACATGCAAAAATGCTTAAAGCAATCAATATGAAAAGAATTTCATAAAGGGTTATGAAGGGAAAGTCCAGCTAAGGAGACAGAGGAGAGATGGAAAGGAGCTAGTTTTATATATGTGGTCACCCTGGCAGAAGTCTGGGCCTAGGCTGGAGCAGAACCTGTGAGGTACACAACTGTGGGTGCCAATATCTAAAGAGAATTGCACCTGACATTCTGGGATAGCACTAGTTACAGTGGCAACCTTGAATCACTGTAGAGAGGAGCTGGCAGGCCATTCTAAGCTGGTGGTGTTTTACTCTAAAGCCAATGGACATGGTGGAGCTCTGTTCCAAAATAAGTTATCAGATCTCATTCCCAGCATTGACCTGAGCTCCAACCTCAAGATCCCACTAGGGAAGGAAGAGCATCTGGAAAGAGTCTCTTTTACATCAGAATTTCAATTAAATGTGACAGTGGCAATCTAATTTATTTTTACATGATCACAGCACTAGTATCCTTGTCCACTAGTAGTCCACAGGTATCCTTGCCAGCAATAAATTTTCCTGGTACAAAATAGGAAATAGAGCAGTGACCGCTGAAAGGAGTGAAATGCCAGAGCATATTCAAAGGGGCATCACCTCCTCTGTGCAAATGCTCTGGGACATGGAGACAAAAATCGTTCAGTTATCTAAGGAAATGCATGTTGTATGGTAACTTTCTACAGATAGTGATTTCTCTGTCTCTAAGATCAGACTATTCATGTTCTTCTCAGCAGACCTTCAATGTACTTAAAACAAGTCAAGTTGACTCTTTAAGTGTTTTGAAAATGATTATCATTAAGACAAAAGGATGCTTTTTATTAATTTATTTCATTTTCTTTATTATTATTTTTTCAGTGCCCAGGAGGGGCCTTTACACCCAATATGAGAACCACCAAGGACTTCCCAGATGATGTTGTCACTTTCATTCGGAACCACCCTCTCATGTACAACTCCATCTACCCCATCCACAGAAGGCCTCTGATCGTCCGCATAGGCACTGACTACAAGTATACAAAGATAGCTGTGGACCGTGTGAATGCTGCTGATGGACGGTACCACGTTCTGTTCCTGGGAACAGGTAGGTGTTTAAGCTCACATTGTACTGTAAAGCAGTGTGCAGAAATGTAGATTAAAAGGTAAAACTGATGTATTGAAACTAAAAGGATGTTAATGTTTCCCCTGCCTCATTTTCTACAACTGTAAATGGAGTTAATATTATGTAAATGGAGTTAATAAAATATATTACTTTTGAGGCTGTGAGGAATAACTGAAGTTCATATGTTCAAAGCATCCAAAATAGTTCCTCAGCCATAATAAAGTGAAAAATAAATATAAAGAGGTAAACTAGGAGCCAGAAGGAAGTTTTAAATATGAGCAGTGTTCTTCTGAAGTGGAACATAATCTGTGACTTCTTAATCAAGTCTTGGAATCATTTTCCAGAGTGATAATGATAGACAAGACATTCTTGGTAACCTTGGTAAGCAGCCTGAAGTATGGACAGATATTTGGAAAATATTATAGACATTTGGAAATTATTATGACTGCTATGTTACAATAGAGACAGCGTCCTAAATTTTCAATTTCTTTTATGAGAAATTCAACAAAAATAGTCTTATTTACAAAAACTTTCCTTATTGGGGACGGTGAGTTTTAAGTGTTTTACAGCATTAGTTCTCACAGTGTGGTCCTCAGACTAGCAAGATCATTATCACCCAGCCCTTGTTAGAAGTACATCTGTAGGCCCTCCGCCAACAATGGCAGATAGGAAACCCAGCCATCTGTGCTTTAGCAAGCCCTTCTGGTGTTTCTAATGCACACTATGTTTGCAAAGCACTGGAAGGGAGAAAGGAGCCTTCCTGATGGGCAGAGAAGATTACAAATTCCATGCCTGCCTGATTCCATTTACACAAAGTCTCCGAGGTTCCTCCATATTGTCCAAGCAGCAGGATCTCACACACTAACTGCCCTGGAGACAGATCTCATCAGTTGTCTCTAGAATGCAAAAACAACTCTATGAAGTACGCAGTGTGTCTTCTAATTAAGGAAACAGACATTAAACACGCCTGTGAAAGTCATTGTAAAATGTGGTGGTTGTGGAATATGTAGTCTGAATTGGAGGAGTCATGCTCAGATTTCAACCAACTTCAAAAATGTGGTAACTTTTTCTTGGCTAAATAAAATTTTCAGCCTGCTTTTCTTATGAAGTTCTTATTTTATCCCTTCTTATAACTAAAACCCTGGATCTGAATCTTCCATTCACACATAATTTCTGTTTGAAATCCTGGAGACAGAGAATTTTCTAAAATGTATTCTTTGGCACGCTTAGAAGAATCTGGATGGTTGTTGGCCCCTGTTTGCTTCCGTGGTTTCTGACGCATAAAATCCTTCCTTCCTAATCTAATCATTCCTTATCTCTCATCTATCCTGCCATCTCTAGGACCTTTGCTGTCAATTATAATCTCAATCCTAGATCCTTTTATTTTATCCTACATCAATTTTGGCTTAAAAAACTTCTTCCCACACACAAAGCACTAGTGAGTATTCACCCTACTGCCAATGCTATTTCACTGCAAACTTCTTGAACGTGCTCATGCTATGACCACTAAAATACCTCCCTGCTCTTGCATTTCAGAATCTCTCCTTGTCTGTTGTTTCATCCATGGGGCATACAATTCTTGTCTTCATTCTTCTTGTATGTTGGTATATCTGGAGGTTCTTCCCATGTCTTCTTATTCTTATATATTCATTGACTACCTTTCATTATGTATCATGAGCAAACAAATTTTAAATGGGCATCGTTAATCCTTGGCAAACATATGGATGAATGAGCATTTCAAATACTGTAGTACAAACTTTATTTATACTCTTCCAACACTTTCTAACTAATACTTAATACACGTTCACATATTGCATTCTCGAGGGCACATTGTTCTCATGCTTTGATCTCTTTGTAACCTATAATATCTCTATAAGCATATCATAGACTTTTGCTAATGCAGTAACTATTTGTTGAGCTGAATTTAAAGTGTATGTCCATTGTCACCCAGACAATAAAATGAATTCATGTGTGCTCCCAGAAGACAATCTTCATTTACATATACATATGTTCGCATACATGATTTCTAAATCAATACAAAGAGTTCTCTTTAGAATAACAAAATATTCAAGGTGGCGTTTTCATGAAAAAAAAACCAAAAAAAAAAAACCTCTATATTTTGAAAGACAGTAGCATTTTGGAGTCCCACTTCTCTCCGTGTCTGTTCATTAGATAATTGTCATCTGTTAATTAGATGATTGCTTCTTTTGAAGCCTGTTTAGAAGGTGAATGTTGATGTCATTGTGGGATTGATTTCTTGTAAAAATTTACATAATAAATGTAGATTTCATTGCTAGATTTTTCAATTCTTTTCAAACTGTTTGGCAATGTTTATTTAACTAGAAGACAGCAAGAAACATTCTGCAAGGATGCTTTGGCTTTTCTTCTCATGTAAGTCAGAGAACTTCGTGTGTGTATTTAAACACGTGTGTCATTTCAGAAACTATGTTTGGGCATCTGCTTTTAATTGTAGTGGAGGCTTCCCTAATGATTGCTTACAAAGCCTCAGGAGTGTCTTGAGAACTCTGTCCAAGTAGGAAAGTGCATGTTGCGGCAAGGCCCCTGCCCGCTGCATTGTTCTGGAAAGATGGTCACTGACTTAACCACTGACCATTACTTCGGTTGTCCAGCCAGAGTACACTATAATTTTTGCACAAATGTTTCAGCAGTCATGAAGCTGGAATAAATAGTACACTGATATGGAATGACATTTCTGTGAAAAAGTTTTATTTGTGTATATCATTACCAGAGAACCAGTTAACCTTTTCTGAAATGGCTTTTGAGAAAATCATTTAATCATTTTCCCATGCATAGCTAATTCTGTATGTAAGTCGGGGGAAGTCAAGTTCTTTGGATGTTTCCAATTTTTTAAGCACAGGAGACTATTTCCATTGTCATGAATGAATATGATGCACCGATTATGGTGACAATAAAGATAACAATTATCATTGCTTCCCTTATACTCTGCTATTTTGAGACCTTCAGGGGGATTCAGTGAAAGTGTCTGTTGTCAAGAAAGTTTCCATAGAGAAAACTAATGTGACAGGACATTGGTATCCAAATAGGTTATTATGTAATTATGTAAGTGTATGCAGTATGAGTATTATGAATGACAATGTAGCCCACAGAACCTCCAATTTGGTCGTGTGGGTTCAAACCCTGATTATTATATAACTCATTATCATTATAGAATTTAGCTGAGTCTTAGATGCTGATAATTAAACTTCATCATCAGACTGTCAGGTTAAATTATCAGGCTGAAGAGGTATCTCATCAGTTAAAGGCTATGGTTCATGGCCCAATGTACAAAAGTTAAAATTAAATTTTCCTTTGTGTGTCATGAAGTTGGAGCAAAATAATTAAATGAAAGGAGAGAGAAGAGTGACAGGGAGGCTAGGAGAAGAGAATTAATCCCTGTTGGAGATAGATTACAGACAGCAAAGCCTATATAGATTCATTGGTCTTTTACAGAAAAATAAAAAGATTACTTCCTCTTATTTGGGTTAATAAAGATAGAATTTAATAAAATTAAAGGTATTTTCTAATCCCTGGAGACTATATAGGCATTCATGTTTCCCCAAATAAAATTTCTTTTATTTTTAATTATATTGCATGCTATTCTAGTAAAGTTTTAAGTTGAGTGTAATTATTTTCTTCAAATTTCTGCTAATAACTTTTAAGAAATTTAGTGTGTGTGTGTGTGTGTATACGTGTGTGTGTGTATACGTGTGTATGTGTGTGTGTGTGTGTGTAAAATCAACTGTTTGTTTTCTTCCTTAATATTCAATTTCCATTTTTAAAAATCTTACTCTTTAGGAAGGTTGGTACATGCTATCATGGGATTAAGAATTCTCCTTTAACCTTGCCACCTAGCACTAGCATCCAGCCCACTGGCCCAGAGCAGACTTTACTACACAGTCAAGCGATTTTAGCCTTTTTTCCTTTTGCTTCTGGAGTAATGAAAATATTTAAGTGTCTGGGTCAGGTTGTGACACATTCTGTCAAGTTTCCATTCTTAGCACTACATGTGAAATCAGGATGCAATCTTTGATGAATTGTTCTTGTGAATGGTGTCAAAGATTTGGAATGATTTAATAGCATTGTGGGATTTTTAGGTTAGGATCAGTTTGAGTGGTCCTCCATCTATACCATTTCATACTTCTTATTAGCTTCCGTTTAACCGGATGAGTACTGAGTTGGAATGCTGGCTCCAGGAAGTCTTCCCAGTATGCTGAGTTTTGAACGGTGTGCCACATGTGTGAACAGAGCCTGAAAATGTCTGCCTGGCAACCCTGCAGAATAACTGCTTTCTTTATAACTAGAGGTATTGGCAGTCACTGCTCTTGAAATGGCATCCTGATGAGCTGTTACATCAGGAAGGCTGAGTTTTAGAGAACTCTCTAAAATACTCCTGTAAAATTTGATAGCTGTAGAAATGTGTTTGAGTTGGGAGCAGCTTACCATCAATTAAGAAAATACTCCATGGATGATGTACACATTTCTCTGTCATTTTGGAGCAGAGAACAGTGTCTTTAAAATCCGTGGAGTTTTATAACACTGTGGGTCATGGCTTGCCATGACAGAATTTAGAAACTTGTGAGAGTTTAATAGAGGTTCAACAGGGATCTTCACAGCAGGCAGTGCTTATAAGACACAGCAGCGGAAGGATGACTGAATTTACAGGGGAGAGGGGATAATTCATGATGCCATGGCTGCTTTATCATGTAAAGGAGTAACAATGAAGGGAAGGCTGGAAGAAGTAAAAATATAAATAAATAAATAAATAAATAAATAAATAAATAAATAAATAAATGGAGGATGATAGTCACAGAACGATCCTCTGTACAGAGACAAATGCTCTCCCAGGATCTATGACTTATAGGATGAAGAGCTGGCTCAGTGGGTATAGGTCTTACTATGCAACCTGACAACTTGAGTGTGAATCCATAGAACTTGCTGAAAGGCCAGAGGCATATCATTATTAATCCCAGCACACAGTGGTGAAATAGGAGATAGAGACAAGACACTCCATGGAAGTCTGAAAGCCCAGCAGCAAACAACAGAGAATGTCTAAATAAAGGTGGTTTTGCTTATTGAGGGATCTCCAAAGAGGGCATACTTGGAAACGCTCACATCTGCACATGAAGGCTTATATGCGTGCACACACAATCATGTCATACACAAACAAGAAACCTTTTAAGATAATAAATTATGCTATGTAATGATAATTTACTAAAACCAAAATATATTTATAATCACTGAAAAAAATTATTTCAAGCATCAGACTATCTTCCTATAAGCCATTCTTTGGAAATGCATTCTTTAAAAGGCAGAAAAAGTCTCATGGGTTTTCTAAACTGCTTAAAATATGCATTGCTTACTATTGTGTCTAAGTAAATAAATTAACCCTAAAATCTCTGAAATATCTTATTATTATTACAATGATGCTTGCTTTTCCCAGTTACATGAATAATTTTATCTAACCATCACAAAATTTCTCTGAGTAAGTATAAGAATACAGGTTCCATTGAGCTGGAGAGATGACTTGGCCCTTAAAGGCTAGTCTTACAACCAAAACCTCAAAAAGGTAGGCTTTGTGAGTTCAGGAGACTTGACTAGGTATATTTGTCATTGAAAACCCAGTTCGTGGACTGATATGTCAGGCAGAGTACCTGCTCTATAAGAGTTATTTGGGTGAATAACAAAATGAGTTCATGTATTATCCAGCATTGGGTCAGACATCATTCTAGGTCATGTAAAATTATTTCTGTATTGGTTACAACAGACTCAGAATACAATATCCAGTGACTAATTTCACATTCTAGACATTCATCTTTAAGTTCCTATTTAGTTTGCATAAACTATTTACATTTCTCTTTTACTGAAGTTATTTTCATTTTCTCATTTGACTTCGTGCAACACGTTTTATCCACACTTGTCAAATTGATGTTGCTGATGAGTTGACAGAACACTGGCCTTAGCATTCCTGTGTGTGTGTGTGAACAATATCACACACTTAACCTCATTGAAATGTTGTCACCAGGTCCTACATGTGAGCCAGATGTACCTAACAAGGCGACAGAGACGACAAAGGCAAACTTTTCAATGAAGTGGACTCGTTTTTTGTGTATAGATTAGCTGTGCTAAAATTTACTCTGTAAATTTAACACATTCTTGTCTGCTATTCCATTTTGACATGGAGGTACACACTTTTTGTGATGGGAAAGTTTAACTTCACCTGAGTTTTTGGAATTATTACTACATTTATTTGGGAGTATACCTGTATTCAAAATTTCTCACACATTAAACCAAATACATAGGAAAGCCTGCCAAGTTTCTTTTTGCTTCATTTGGATGTGTTCTGTGCATGAATTGATATATTTGGAGGGGTTCTGAGTATGCATGAACATAGAGCTCTCAGCAAGAGATGGAGTGATTTGCTCTGTTTCCTACTTAATCACTGATATTTTTCTAGCTAGTTTGAAAATAAGTAGAATCACTCCACATCACCATGTTGTCTCTATTTAGTCCTTTTCACATAGGAGCATCAGAGTGTTTTGAGCCTTCAGATGTTGATTAATCAAGTCGGTTGTCTGTGTGTCAGGCATAAATCATTGTGCTAGGTTTTGTTCTTCCAGTACTGCCAGATTCCTAGGGACAGCCCTCGAAGTCCTTATCCTAGAAGAATGCCCAGGAACCTGGGCCTCCTATGACTCCCTCCCCTGTAGTTGTCTGTCATGGTGAGTGTTCGTGGGTGAATCAGCTCTGGAAAAAAATTCCTCTTGGGAAAGTTTAAATTTTAGAAAATTTGAGGAAATGTTTTTAGAATGCAGTGGACATTAGAATAGAAATGTTTTGAGGCAGAATTTTGGAGCTAAGTGCATGGGATCAAAATTGTATATTTTACTTTTCAAATGTGCATGTTTAGTTTTCATAACCACTCATGTAGATGCAGAATTTTGAGCATCCAAATATCTCTTCCTCATAGGTCCCTGAACTGGAGATAATGGCATTTAAAAAAGTGTTTCCCAGGAGTGTTTATTATTTCTGACGTTGAGAAAGGGGGCATTTTTCCAGTGTGGGTATGCACAACACAAACTTGTGTCTCTTAAGAAAGAGGGGGGAAGGGAGTGAGGGGAGAGGAATTGTCCTTGGCTATAGTATAAAAGATGGAAGACATTGAAAGCAATGTCAAAAATGTAACCCTGATATCCCAGGAGATGGAAGAGAAAAATCATGTATGGAAGAGTATAAAAGTCTCTAAACAATTGTAAAACACAGGAAGCCAAGTTTCATAGAGCATACAGAATGTGATGCTGAAAATATTGATTTTGGCATACTGAGATCTATGTTGAATTTCTGGTCACCATAAACCTAAGAGGAGCTATGTGTTTGCTAATAATTGTTTATGTAGCAATTTAAAACTAATTTAATCAGCTTTGAATTCTAGCTTAATTCGTTAAATATAAACAACTTCAAAATAATGATTAATCAAATTTTCTGTTTTTAAACTCAGAAAGGAAAGCCAGCACTGACCAAGGCATAAAGATAATATCATATTTCAATGTAAGCTTCTTTCTAAATTTCCAAGATGCAGTGCAATAACAAACCAAACTCTTTGTAATCAAAATGCTTAGTTGGCTCTTTTAAGGTAGACAGGGTCACTTTCTCAATCTGTTGAGACTGAGTATTATATAATGCACACAGTCATGAAACTGAGGTTCTGTCAGCTTGCATTTTGCTATTGCCTAAGGAATTTACTTTAAATATTCAAGCCACATTTATAATTCATTTAAAGCGTTTTTATATTATATTTTAATGCATATTTTCCAAACATGCTTGCGTGCGCTCTCATGACATGGCATGTGTGTAGAAGTCAGAAGAGAGGTATTTGGGAGCTGCTTGTCTCCTCCACCACATGAATCCTGTCTCAGTTGAGTAGTAATGATTGCCCACCCGGCCATTCTATCTACCCCAAAATATTAACGCAGGAATTACATTAAAATGGCCAAGAGAAAAGACAGCCTTCTGTAGAGCAAAGGCATGAGAGGGTGCCCATGTACAACAGGAGATGGAATTTGGAGATTGAAAGGGATTATCTAAATCATGAATTATGCAGAGGAAGGAATGAGATGACAAATTCATTGTCATCACACACATACACATGCACATGCATACACACACGTGTGTGGCTTTGCAAATAGATGGAAAGGAACACCATCGATCAATTAAAGCAATAAAAATTATCATAGGAAAATATGAATGTTCTTTTGAATGGCACATTTAGCTTTTTTTATCTATTATCTATCAAAGACTATGTTTTCCATCAAAAATACAACTATATCATTTAATTTACAGAGTAATATATAATTTATATTATATTTAGTAAACACTATAATTTCAAAGTTGTTTTTTTTTTTTTATTTTTGATACTTTATTTATATTTCAGATGTTTATCCCTTTACAGGTCTCCCCCTTGGAAACCCTCTATTCCCTCCCACACCCCTGCCTCTATGAGGGTGTTCCCCCACCCACCTACCCACTCCTGTCTTCCCTCTCTGGCATTCCCCTATACTGGGGCATCTAACACTCTCAGACCCAATGGCCTCTCCTCCCCCTGATGGCCAACAAGGCCCTCCTTTGCCACATATGTTGCCATCACTACTGAGTCAACTAAATGAAATTTTTCTTCCCTTTTATAAGTCTACAAACTGGGAATTTGATGAGCTAAATGGCTTGACTGGGATTGTGGTGTCTTTGAAAACAGTACTGACATAAAGCTGAAGTCTGCCTCACTTTGGATTGCAGTTTTGGTGGACTATCCAGATGGATAAGTCAAAGAGGGTGTTACTACAGATATACTTCAGCAGAGACTGTTGTGCCACAGATAGAGATAGAAGCCTCATTAGCCGAGTATGTGTTAGATGAATCCTTGACAGTGCTGAGGCCCAACTAGGCCCAATTATAATTGTAAAGATGTAATGGTGAGAGTTCCATGGATGAGTAAGAAAATTAAGAGTGTTTTCTAATAATAGTGCAGAATGACCATGAAGTAAGTGTAGAATCAGAAGTGATCTCCCTGTGATCTTGAGAAAAGACAGGGGTAGGCAGGACGATGTAATGGACAAGATCGTTATATTTGCATGTCCTTGTCGCGTGCTAGTTCCCACATTATGCTATCTTCTTATTTACCAAAGGCATTGAGGAGGGAATAGCCATCCCATTTGTATAGAGAAGTAACCAAACAGTCGGGAAAGGCCAGCAAGGTAAAGTTAACGGTGGGTCTGGATATGACCACAGGGGAACCAGGGCTTCCTTACCTGTAAATCAAAACCAAGGTTGTTTCAAGCCATTTTGTGCAAATAATTTGAACCTCAAAGATAATGCAGATGAATGCATCTTACAATTAAAATAGTGCTGGAAAGAGGTTCATTGGTGACCGGTGACCGTACATTTCATTAATTTCAGAAGAGAAGTTCTTTCCCTGAGTGATGTACAGGATTTAGTAGAAAGGCTGAGCACAGTTCTGTGTTTAGAAATCTGTTGTTGCATCCTGACTAGGACCTGAAGAACCTTACATAATACATTTGAATTACTTGTAGAAAGTATACTTGAAATTTGAAGCTAGTTTTAAATGAGCATGTATGTGTGTAAAGTACATGCTCATTTAAAACATACCTGTGTATGTTTGTGTGTGCACAACACATAGATGTCATGTATTATCCTCTATCACTCTTCCATGGTTTTATTTGAGACAGAGTGTTTCCCCAAGCTCAAAAATCACCAGATAGCTAGCATGATGGGCCAGGGAGCTTCAAAGATTCACTTGTCTCACCCCACTAGCCAAGTCAGAGTTATAGATGGTAGTAAACCAGGCAAAGGAGGAGGGGAAAGCTAGGGCAGAGACATGAAAACAAAAGGAATGACAAGAAAGGAGAAGAGAGCAAAGAAAAGAAACAAGACGGTGAGAAACAAAAAAATAGAAAATAACTCTCCTGACAGCTCATTGCTGAAGCTGCTGGTGGCAGTTTAGAAATTTAAGAACAAAGCACTGTTGTGTAAGAAGATGGGGGTGTTGTGACAGGTGGATGGACTAGTAAAAAGGAGAGGCCCGGGTAGAAAGTTCATTTGTATACACTCTCTCTCTCGAGTTTACAAGGAAGGTTCTCCTTTGATCTTGAGCAGCCTGTTAGGTGTGTTGAGAAAATGTAATATCTATATTTTATAGCCACAATTTGGGATTTCATCTATATGAACCTGATTTACTGAGCAACAGTTCAAGATGTGCTATTAACTGGGTTACTAGACAAACAGCTCTTTCGCCATTGGATGCTTACGCAAACAGCCATTACAGAGCAGAGCTGTATTCATCACAGAACAAAGTTCTGGGAAGCATGCCTTCCAACAACTGCTGTTGGGGAAACACAGCTGTGGTGTCCTTAATTAGCAGGGAACCTTAAGCCACTCCTCTTCTGGGGATGTACAAACTGTGTACTTTAAAACATGGTCTGATTTCACTCTGTAGGTTTACTTGACTCACGCTTTTGTTTGTTTGTATGAAGTTGTAAATGCTTATTGTAAAAACAGGTTTACAAAAGAAGGAAAATACATTCAGTTTACCATCCCTTATTCCAAATCAAATGTTACCATCTAACCATCTCAATCTAACTTTTCTTTTCTGGGAGTAAAAGAATTAAAAGTGTAGAAAATCCCAGGGGAAGTATCAGGCACAGCTTACTTTGCCTTACTGATCCAGTCTACTGGGTTTCTTTTGTTCCTTTGTTTGGTTTGGGTTTTGCTTTGTTTTGTTTTGAGGTTAGACCTAAACAAGACCTTTTTTAAAAGTATGATTTACTTAAATCTCAGTCTTTGAGGGAGACCAAGAATTTATCAATATGTCAATAAGATCTGAGTGAGGCTAGCATTTTGGCTTCCAAAATCTTTGCTTCTCTTCAGCTCTCCCCACAACTGTAGAACCTCCCATACATCCTCTCTACTCTGCTCACAGTGAAGTTCCCCATCACCTCATCCCACACAAGTCTTGCCCAGATGCACTGTCTTCTGATGCTCCAAATTCCAATATCTGCTACTTATCTCCATGTGATCTCCATGCTGTGCTTGCTCTCTCAGAACATCTTTTGGGGAAACTGTCTCCAGTCAGGGTGAGCAGTTCTCCTGAGAATCAGCACGTTGGGATCCTGTGCCATGTAATATAATATAATTAATAATAATAATAATAATAATAATAATAATAATAAAGAGTTGCCTCTGGATCTAGCAAGATTATTGAACAGGAAAATGCACATTGTATCCAAGCTAAGAAACCCAAGTTTGATGAATATAAATCATATGATAATCAAAGAAAATGTACTACTACAAGTTACCCTCTGATCTCCTTACTTACACCAGGGCAAGTGTATGTGCACTTGAGAATTGGTACATCGACACAATTAATTAATGAAATTAGAAAAAGTTTCTCATATGGTTCACCCATCCTTACAATGTTCCCTGTAGGAAACTTTTCTAACTTCTCTGACTCCTTGTGACCATTGATCAAAAGTCCCCTTAAGAAAATTTTTCCTTGTATTTATTTGAAAAGTGTTCATAATCCCTCTCTCCTTATTGCCTTGTCCACTCCAGTTTTAACCAATAGCAGCAATTTTACAGATTCTTGTGAAATTTCACAATTATATGATTGAATTTTTTGAGCATCTGAAATTTACTGATTATAATTTTTCATAGAAGTTTTACATAATTTTTATTACATTGTATGTGAGATAGTTTATGCATTAGTAGCAAATGTGTTATTTTCACTTAATGTATACAAAATGGAAAGAAAGTTCCACAAATAGAGATCAGAAATGATTTGGTAGTAGCTCTACTTATGAGTAGTATAGGCAACTTCAAAGACATTAAATATATTTATGACAGTTACACTGTCCCTTGCGAGTCTCAACCACTTGAGCAAGCACATGTTTCTTTATAAAGTTTATGCATAT
This sequence comes from Rhynchomys soricoides, assembly GCA_019843965.1. NCBI lineage: Eukaryota > Metazoa > Chordata > Mammalia > Rodentia > Muridae > Rhynchomys > Rhynchomys soricoides. The sequence continues at coordinate 667,567 of JADRCH010000336.1, forward strand.
TCAGTAATTCTAAAAATGCCTCTGTGACTTAACATGGGAAACATCGTCTGTATTTTTAATAAGCTCTGTAGGTGACTTTGGCTGAAGTGATCTAAAGGCCACATGTTTGAAACTTTATATAATTGAGCGTGACTAGAAGTACTAAGGAGCCAAATAAAATTATATGCTATCGGCAAGTGAAACTCAGAATCTATTAATTCTGTGTTGTCTGTGTATTTATAATGCAGAGAGGAATTTTAACTTTCTGAAAGGTTCTTCCCCATGAAAATCTTTTTAATTTAGGTGTACACAATACATGCATGGTTATATGACCCTAAAGTTTCTCATGTCAACAAACTCTGGGAAACACTGACAAGTCAGCTTTGATGGCTGCTGCTCCTTAAAAGGAGACACTTACAGTGCTACTGATGGCCAAGGATGGAGTAGAGTCAGCACCTGTGACTGGGGCTGATGAGAATGTCAGCAGTTCTTCCATCATCCGTCAGGACTGTGACAAGGACACTTGTTTCCCCCTTTTTGTTTTCACATTATGAAAGTAGCAGCAAAAGAATACAGAAGCAGTGGGTTGGTGATAAAGCAGGAGAATGACTTCCTCTTGGAATGGATGTTTAACCTGAATTTCAAAGAGTTGTCCACTTGATTCCATCCAGTTTTGAAAACTGCTGAGGCACGGAGCTTAGTCACACTTCCCGAATATCCATAAAGCTTCCATTTGCCTGAGATTTTACAGCTTTGCCTCAAACATACCATTTTCTCCCTTCCATAAATGACTCTAGCACCTAACACAACGTGTGTATTCTTTTCCGAAGCTTGACTTTTAAAACAAATACTAGAACTTGCATGACAATTATGTCTACTTGGAATCACTGCAGTGAAAAGGGAGCAAGACGGCATCTTACCTGACGTGAGGGGTTACTCATTAGTAAGCCCTGAGAATCACAACTGTGAGCATCATTTATAGGATATGGCATAAAATAAAATTCAGTGCCCCTTCCTAAAAACAAAGTAAGGCTTTTAAGAAGGTGATAAAGGGCACTAAATCAACCTTGTGACCTCCCTGAGCATAGGTGCCTATGTGACTGCATTATGCATGGAAGAATCCAGCTTGACAAGAATTCTTTCATGAGTTAGCAACCACTGAGAGGGGAGGGACTAGACCTGATTAAGGAGGCAGAGTTTCTCCAATCCAATGCAGGCACAGCTTGTTTCCAGGGAAACCTGAGGACTTCAGTTAAAATGCATGCAGGGGATAAATACCAATGATGACTCCAGTGACCTGCTGAGTAATGAACTATGCTTCATCACTTGCTTGACACAGCCAACACCTACTGGGTAATGCATGCAGACTGGTCTCTGGGTTAGAGACAGAAGAGAGCTCAAAGGATTATTGCTGTGATCTCTTTTATTCCAATTTCAAATAAATCTAGATAGTATAAAAATAAAGAATCAGACAGAATGCTTATTTAGGGAAGTTTCTTTATATATTGAATAAATGAAAGGAAATGAAGTAATCAATGTAAATTAGTGATTCTTCTGTTATCTTTGCATGCAAATTTATATTATAGAAATCACTTCTAAAGTTTGACTTGGTTAATCACACGTATCAGTGCTTTGATCTATTCAGGGATCTATTATCTATATAGTAGAGATGAAGAAGCTAAGTTCAATAAAAGACAGATAATATATCCATGGTTTGGTAGGTCGGATAGAGGTAAAGTGGTTTCACCTTCTGAGGATTCCCTATGTACCAGACCAGACATGGTTTTAAATGATTTCTATACTGTTTCTTAGTAAGAACTCAACCAAAATGGCCACATAAGTTACCCAGGCTAATTAACACAACAAAAGACTTCCCATTTGGGAATTTAGACAGTAGAACTTCACTGTAGCATCTTACTGCTCTGCCTTCTGTATGGCTAACTCTCCAAGGGGGTGTCCGTGCACAGTAGCTGGAATGACTCTAGCAAGGCTATGTGGAAGAATTTAATATCCCGATGAAGGAGACTCATGCTGTGGCCTAGTCCTAGGCCCTGACTTGTTTAGTGGCCTACTCCAGTGTGAGCACAGAGACATGGATGCTGTAAGGGGAGGTCTCCATGGAGCTGGAGAAAAGCAGCTGCATCCTTTACTGTGTAGACTGAGAATAGAAGGCATGTTCTTTCCAAAAGCTGCTTGTTGACATTAATACAAGGAGGGGAAATGGTTCAATATAAGTCGTAGTAACAGACCCCCACTGAGAAAGTATTGACTGTGTACACACAAGCCAAGTGAAGCTAGAGAAAAAAGTGAGAGACTGCAACACTGTAACTCTATTGTGGGCATGACGCCTTTTCCAAAGGAAAAAATCATGGTTTTATAATAGTGAACATTTTCAAAGAAAGCCATTCTCAGTACCCCTAAAAGGAAAATATCTGATAACCATAATTTCTTCAAAGGGAACGATACAGAGATGGCTTTATGTGGATGTCAGTACTGGAGAACTTTATGGCCATTCTGGAATGTATATCTCACAATGCCTAACATTTTAATGTGAACGTTGGACTTTAAAACCCATACATTTTAGACCATGGACACTCGAGTCTATTTATCTTCATATCTTTACAGTCTTACTCACTGGCAGCCTTCGATAATTTTTTACTGAGTCAATGAGTTTAAATGGATGGCAGATAACCAAAATTTACTTTATTTTAATGTGAGTTACACAGCCTGAGATACTGTAAATATATTTTCTGCGCACTCACGACTACCAGATAAGTTTTTTAAAATTCTAAAATAAGAAAATCAAAAGACATGTGATAATTCACGTTTTGTTTTGAATGAGTCAAACACATATTCTTCGCCATATTTCATGAACCACTTTTAATTTTTTTTATATTTTGGATAGAGTATCTCTACCAAGAACCTTTTAAAAGAGACTGATGATTCATAAAAAATTGCTTTTATAGTACATTAACATATTAGGAAAAACAAGAGGCTTCTGACTCAGCTGAAAACATGCAATTATTTGTCTTTTATATTGAAAAGTGGATATTATATACCTGTTTTGTAAGCATACAGTCGTTTGGTATGTATCCGCATATCTAACTATTTGAACTATTCGCAGCTATGTTCTATCTTTTAGAGACACTGCAATCAAGATATACTTTGTGGAGGAATTCTCCTCTGCCTTAGAGAAGGCTAGAATGCTAATAGTCCTTATACATTAAAGTAAGGAGCCGGAAAATGGATATAACATTTATCATGACATAATGTCAATCAAATCGGATACCCGCTCTTGCCCTGATACTTCTAAACCCTTTTAAGATTATTGACTCCCATATACATCAGGACCATCTGTTTATGTTCATGAACATATGTACATGTACACACAGAGACAGACAGACAGACACACATACACACACACACACACACACACACACACATACACGTGGGGGGGAGTGCACATCTTTTTCTAAGATGTCATGCTCTATGTTTTCCTGATTAGGACATTTAGTATATGTGTTGTGTTGAGAGAGAGAGAGAGAGAGAGAGAGAGAGAGAGAGAGAGAGAGAGAATCTCTTTGCTGGAGGTGCAATCAGGTGTGGGGGAAAGGGGCGCCTCCACAGGCCCATGCTGAGGCATCCCTTCCCCCTGAGGGACCAGCCACAAGATGGTATAGTACAGAATAGAGTTTATTCAGGGCATGGGGAGGGTAGGAGAGAAAGGTGAGAGGGGGAAGAGGAGAGGAGAGGAGAGGGGAGGGGAGGGGAGGGGAGGGGAGGGGAGGGGAGAGAAGTGTTGTGCCCAGTCATTGGCTCTTTTATTTATTAGGGAATGGTTCACAAATCACAGGTGTAACTCACTCCTCTGAAGCTCCTCACAGGAGGGCAGAATTAGCAGATTGCAAATAGCCCAGGCCTATCCACAATAGAGAAGAGAAGAGAAGAGAAGAGAAGAGAAGAGAAGAGAAGAGAAG
>JADRCH010000336.1:671532-701956 GCA_019843965.1 Rhynchomys soricoides
AAGAGAAGAGAAGAGAAGAGAAGAGAAGAGAAGAGAAGAGAAGAGAAAAGAAGTACAGGAATAGAGGCCTGTCCTGAGCACATGGGGGGGGGAAGGGAATGGGGAGAGAGGGAGAAGGAGCAAGAGGACAGAGCAGGAGCAAGAGAGAGGAGGGGCAAACAGCCCCTTTTATAGTGAGTCAGGCATACCTGGCTGTTGCCAGGTAACTGTGGGGCAGAGCTTAGACAAAATGCCAACAATATGCAGTTCTTCTAGATGTCTCCACTGATCATTTTGATGGGTAGTCCTTTGAAAATGAGGATCACCTGTAATCCCCCCTCATCCATTTCCCATTATGACACATTTGTTTAGTATCTTTAGGAGATTCCTTGCTACAGAGTTTTACTTATATTCTCTAGAGCAAAAATACCTCAAGTCATGATTACCTGGTCTGATTCTCAGGGAGCTGCTCAGAGAAACAAAATAATGTGAGTTTGTAAATTGCACAAGGCGTCTTCAATGCTTTGGAGCCATCATTAATTTTTGGTTGGCTTTCCACAGTGCATTGCACTCACAGAATGACCTTGAACACTTCTAAAGTCACACTCTCATGTGCTGCACCCTTCTAAGCCTAGTGATTGTTCTAGGAAACACCGGATCTGACTTTCTGCATATCTTTTAGTTCTTTTCTTTCTGTTTCAAATCATTCTATTGGTTTGTATCATTTTGTAAGCCATGATTTTTTTTTTAAATAAGAACTTTTGTGAATCTTTTGATAAGGTTCATAAAATATAAATTGTAAACACAAGCACAATTTTTTTTACATCAAAGTAACTCTTGTTTATAGACTGAAACTAATTTTAGGTGTTAAGATTTGTAGTATTAATAACTAAATGATTCATAGCTAGAAAATGCTTCACAGTTTGCTTCTAGGTAACTCTTCTTGTGGACATTTCTTAACTAAATTTGTAAAAAGCCATCTAGTCTGTTGAGAATGGTGGATAACTGTAAATTATAAGTTCATAGTTACAATTGTGAATATTTATAACTTGATATTTATGATCCATCGTATGAATTATTTTAAGCGTAACTTATTTTAATTAGTACTTACATTTTTCTTTACCAAATTGTTTACAGTTTATTTTTCAAGTTCTCATTGTTAAATCTCAATTAGTTTTCTTAGATCTAAAATTCATGTAACTGGTAAAGTAAAATAATCATATGCATAAAGGTGTCTGCATGACTTTATAAAACAATCTGAATTATATATCTCAGCTTAGAAAGCATTTTCTGTAAATACCATTATTATTCAATATGTCTATGGGATACAAGAACCTTTTTATTGTATATTACTTTGAGCCATGTAATTTCAAAATGTCCCTTAAGAATACCCTAAGGAAATATTGACAAATGATAAGTAATAGCAAGTCAGTCTGATTATTTCATAACATTTTTTACCCCAAATAAACCACAATTATTTTCCTCATTTCAACTGTACATTGTAATGGAAGTGAGATATTTTTCCTTATAAAACTGATAATCAAAGTTTGTTGTCCAGGACTCATGACTTTGTGCTATTATAATAGCCAACCATGTCTACTAGGACTTCTTCAGATAAGCAAACCAAAACAGATTAAATGTTAAATGATAGGAGTATCATTTTATAAAGCTAACTTGGAGGAGTAGGAATGTTTTTTTTATGACAAAATATCAAGCTTTCTATTATATTTCAAAAATATATACCTGGTGCACAACTCCTTTTACAGATTTATGTATAATTGTATAATTGTGTGTTTGTGTGTGCATGCAAATGTGCACATACACACACACATACACACATGTATGTGAGTATGGATCCCTGACTGACAACTTTTGATTTAAGACATGTGATTGATGTTTATAAAGACATGTTTCTTCTTGGATAGCTATGACTTAACACCAAGCAAAATATAAGATCCCACATTTTCTTTTTAGTTGTATATATTCTCAGTTTAAATATATGGGATTAGACAGAAATTCAGTGTGTCATAAATGTTTAATGTGCTCTAGGACTGGTCTCTGGTACTGACAATACTCTAGGACTAAAGGCAGTATTCTACAGCATGTCCTATCTCTCTCCCATTTAGATCGGGGCACCGTGCAGAAGGTAGTAGTCCTTCCTACCAACAGCTCTGCCAGTGGGGAGCTCATTCTGGAGGAGCTGGAAGTCTTTAAGGTTTGGTCACTTCTTCTGTCCATCTCATCACACACATGGTGACATCATTCCTTTACTCTAGCCAATAAAAATAGCCAATAAAAGATTAAATAAGCAAATGCAATAAATTTTAAGAGTAGGAAAGCACCAGATAAAAGGAGAAATTGAGAACAAATATTTTTGTGAAATATTTTCTTATCCTTCAAGTTATCTCAACATAAAAGGCTGACATTTTTTACCAGCTATCATCACAACTCAAAGAAATTTGGTCATCATTATTTTTAAAAAATGTGCCTCTCTGGCCAAGGTCTAGGGGAGTCAGTAATGAAGGAGGCTTTATCATTCCCTTCACATGCCACTGTAACCCGAATGCCTTCACATTAGTGATTATAGATTAGCTTCCTCATTGTTTTGCAACCAGCCATTTCAAGAAAAGCTGCTGCTGTCTGATTGCTTTCCACTCAAATCCCACTCCAGTTAAATAAACCAAATGGCCCTTCTTAGCCCTTGAAGCCTTATGTTCTGTCTGTACTTTAGATTTCACTGGAGTGTTCTCCTTGAATCGTGGGTAGTTTTTTAAGGTAATAGAAAAAAAAAAAAGCACAAAGTGTACACAGAAGAATTTCACTTCATTAAGATCTTTGCCATTCATGACACTGGCCCAGCTACCCCTTCCTTCTTCAGACCTTAGTCAACCCCTCTGACCTGATGATGGGCTGACCTCAAGCATCTGACCTGCCTACTTCAATAGTATAGTGTAGCCCAAGTGCTACACTACAGCTTGAGGCCACCATACTCTGCTGCCTGTTCTTCAGGTATTTGGGACCTGCAGAACCAAACCATGCTGGTCCAACCTAACTGCTTCCTTCCTAGGAAGGAAGTATAAGCAGTATAAGGTTCCTATGAGCTTTATAATGGTCTTTATCTGGAATCTTGGGGGAAAGACAGCAAAAGAATAGTAAAGGAACCTTAGTGAGGCATCCAGACATTCATAGACCATTTTTTACAATTATGACAATTAAGAGACATGGAATCCTGGGCAACAGAACCAGCCTGTAAATGCAGGATTTTACTTGGTAATATCTCGGAACTCCCAAAAGTAGATTATCTCACCCACTTATTTGTTTTGCTTAGCTGACTTGACTCAAAACAGATTGTCTCATTAAGATCATTATTGTGTTTACTGAAGCTATTGGTTTCATAAGCATCTGATTGCTTAAGAAACAACACTGGTAGATTTTGCAATTAAATTTTAAAATTGAGTAATATAACAATGAGTGGAGTCTAATATGAGTTGGAGATTATCCTACTATCCAGTGTATTATTACATTTATAATTTTTAATACTTGATTCTAATTTGCACTAGGTTCTTTGTGACCATCACACTAAAATAAATATTGACTGTATTTATCCCAGCAGGTTTTGCATGCTTGGCTTTTTCAAGAAATAAAATATTTCAGTGCATTAACTAAAATTGTATTACATATTATACTGTTTTCATTCAACTAACCAGGAACAAGTTGGTGTTTCCTGAAGATAACAAAACGTTATATAGTGCAAACACTTCATTTTTAATACTGAAGTATCCATCTTGGTTATCAGGAAATGTTTAATGGAGTGAATTTGACACAAGTCTAAACATATATATTATGGAAAAGCTGTAAAGACATGTGCATTATTCAGATCAAGTGAGAACTATATATGGACTGTTACATGATTTGCTCTGTTGTTATTATCAAGAAAAAGAAACTCTCAGTGGAAATATACAGTCAGTCACAATTCATGTATGGGACATCTCTTAAAAAGGTGTTTGAACTTCCTTACTGATGTCTGTGTGGTTGTTGATACAGCAGAATCAAAAGCCACTATTGGCAACTGCAGTAATTGTCTCTGACATGTGTGTGTGTCAGATTTTTGAGGTGAGGTAAAAAATCATTGGGTGTGCATGAGATATTATGATGGTCATGCAAGGGTAAAATAGATTTAAGTAGATTTTAGTGTCATATGGACATACTGCAGAAATATCAGTGTAGCATTTGAAAAGAATAGGAGCAGTTATTACACAACACAGAGCCGTAACCTCCTCTTTAATCCTGTATCCATGTATCTAATTTCTTTCAGCTGAAATTGAAGCAAGATAGAAGTTTAGCAGGTGATTCAGTGACTGTAAATTGTCATGTCTGTTGCACATGTGAATGTGAATATGTTAATGAAGCATACTACAAATCCGGAGAGTTAGCGAGATCACCATTTTAAATGTTCACAAATATATGCAATCCGAAGGAACTAGAATGGTGGAGATAATTGGATTTAGGAACGTCACCTTTCCTGAATGAACCAAGGATAAGCATCAGTATATCAGAAATTTAACTTTAAGTTTAAAATTAATTGATAATATTTAGGAAGTAAAGTTATCAAGTGGCTTTCAGAAGGACTAGCGCTGCAGTGAATCCTTTCACAGAAAGACCCTTATAACTGTATATGCCTTTGTTTTTACCAATGAGAACCATACAGCATGGTTTAGAATACTAAGTCTTTCGTAAACAACTCTTGTGATGTGAATAGTAACATCTCCTGATGAGTTTTCCTTATCACAACATCCTCCTGCACACAGATCAGTGCTCAAGTCAATGTTCAAAATACTTCTCTCAATGATCTCATTTGTCCATTTTCATTTTAATGCTCATTGTAATTAGTGCATGATAATTGTACTTCTTTAATGTTTAAACACATTATACAAGTCTATCTGTAGTCCCAAAGAAGATATACACGTTACAGAGAGTGTATGCTCTGATAAAACGATACAACTTTTGAATTTTTATATAAAGCTTGAAATTCTACATGCAAAATGGCTTCTAAAGATCAAATAAGTAAGTAATGTACATTTTCTAATCTTTCAGAATCATGTTCCCATAACGACAATGAAAATCTCATCCAAAAAGGTAAGAACTGTTTTATGTCATGTTCTATGCATGTAAAATATTACAATCAGAAAAATATGTTTTTGAACTTTTGAAAGACTAGTTTTACTACTGACAAAATAATCATCCAAAATTTTCTCTAATTTGACATAGACCTCACTGTCTGTTAGTGAAAATTGAACGTTTTCCATCAAAGTTAATGAGAGCAGACCATATATACAAAAGGCATTCCAGATTTTCATATATGCTATATCCTCAGCTATGATGGTGTGTTCACTATAATAAAAATCAATATTCTAAAAGGAGTGAGCATAATATTTGGGCTACTATAATGTTAAGACATCCTCAGGGGCTAGAATGAGTAATCTATCCACTTCTGATTTCCTGCCAGTATTATATCTTTGATATAATCATGCAATGCTATTTCCTATGGTTTATCTATGTCTACAAAACTCTTTCTGTACCCTATCTAAGGGATGTGGATTTTGAAAATGTCTGAGTGATTATCAAGAATTAAGTTAATCTGTGTTTCTTAAACATGAAAATATTCAATGATCACAAACAGTAGATGGCAATTCTAATTTTTCATGACTGAGATGCACCCTGCTCCAATTCCCAAAGCCTCAAGAGCTATCTCCCTACAGTCAGAGTGAGTCATCTTTACATTTATTTAATCTCAACTTGACAATAAATTACAGGGACATTGTTTAAGTTCCCTGTCCTAAGTTTCTACATCTTGAAAGCAATGCCTTTCTCACAAATGATGTATGTTAATTGCCTAGAATAAAATGGCACTAACTAGTGCTGTCTCTAAGAACCTTGGGTTCTATTTTTCTTGGAACAGAGACTAAAGATGTTAGATGTTTGAACAACTGACTTTATAATCGCAGTGCTCTTTGGCTTACCCAACATACTAGACGTGATGTGGTATTCATGGTCAGATTTCTGATCTTTTCACTTGACTGAGTTTTATGAGCACAAATAAATATGACATAATGAAGTTAAAGATCTCATCTGTAAAAATGTTTGCATGGTGCATAACAAACATTTTCCTAAGTAACAAGAAGTCATTTGTCATTTTGCTAATGTCCTATGGAGCTGATCTCAAGTTCGAATTGTCTTTGAAGCCAGCAGGGAAGCCTTTTGTTTATGATGGCTTAATGGAAAGAGACAATATAAATGCAAGATTCAAAGCTTCACAGTCATTCGTGTGGTATCATAGTCGTATATAAAATGTAGGTCTCAACATCTTTATTGGTCATTTGTTATGTTGGTTTTCAACATCTTATACTGCAGATGGTTTAAAATGTTTCAGTGAGGCAGTGAATGTTACAGCTAGGGTAATGACTTGATTTTCTGAACATCTTTGGCTTCGCTAAATACTTTATTACTTTCTGAGGTGGGAAGACTACAATTTGTGAAGAGAATGTTATAGATGTTTAGTTATGAATTTGTTATCTTTCCAAGTGCTCATATTATTTAATCATACATCTTGTACCTTTTTTTTTTTCAATTTACTCATTTTACCAATAGCAAAATTATTGGCATTACTAAAAGAATAAAGTGCATAGAATAAAACTATGTTTTCCCTTTTCTCAAACTAGGATAGTTAAAATATTTTAATGAGTCTGATACTGTCAATTGCCTCTCTTCTTCAGATACATATTTAGTTAGGCAATAAATACTACTCAAATAGAATGTAGAGGCCTCCTGCATACTAAACATGTTCTACCACTGAGCTACATTCCCAGCCTTCTTTTTTAACTTTTCATTTTGTGTCAAAGTCTCAGTAAGTGCCTGAAGTGGCCTTGTGAAGTCACTCTGCAACAAGGCAAGCCTTGAACCTGTCACTCTTCTGACTTAACTGCTCAAGGAATTGTAATTACAGATCTCTGCCTCAGGATCCAGGGTAACCATTTATGTCCAGTGTTCCTGGGTGAATGATAACTGACAAAACAAAGAACATGCTATTGTTTTCTCAAGATTTAAATATATATATGTAAATCCATCAATTTCAGACAACTTCTGAAAATTCAATCAACTTGAACAACATAGCTATATTAGACACAATAGGCTGAGATATGATTCCTGTGATTGGAACTGAAACTTACAGATTAATAGTTTGTCCAATGATATTTTCCTCTTATGTTGTAATTAATCCATATTCATTGTCAATTCACTTCTGAATATTTTCTTAGCCCTGGGACATTCATGTCTTACAAGAATACTATAACACATGAGCCCATATAGTATATAAAATTCTCAAATAGTTAGTAAAATTTGTTTTTAAAAATTTCGTCATGTCTTACAAATGAAGGGGGTAAACTATTTTTACTCTATTTGGGTAATAAAGATTGGTAGACAAAGAAGAAATTTTGAATCATGTTTAAATATAAATCTTTGTATTAGAACTGGTCAGATGGACTTATTAAATAGCAAGAGGTGACCATGGACACTACTGTACCACAGAAGGGAGAGGAAGGTGGCTGGGAATCCACCAATTTTTACCTCATCTCCAAGTGCAGTAACTTTCTCAAAGGATTATGGCAGAGTATGGTACAGAAGGATACCCAGTATCCTCCTCTGGCCTCTGCATGAAAACACAGGCACACACACTAATGTGTGTGTGTGTGTGTCTTACATACATGCACATACAAACACAAACACACACACACATAACAAATAAGTACATTTTTCAAATAATGTAAAAAAAGTTTCAATAAGCAATGCGTTACTTTCGAAGACACATATCCAAATGTTTTCACTTTAAATACGACTGATTTTCTAGAACTTTTTTCCTTCTGAACAAAAATGCCTTCTATGTCAAAATTGACTTGTGCTGCTGGACTTGATGATTGTGAATGCTTCCTTGTCATTTGCTAAGAGACAGCAGTCAAAGGAAAAAAGAAAACATCGTAATTTAAATCTGCAATAAATAGGTCAAATCTTAGAGAACAATGGACCCCAGTGTTTAAAACACGTTACCATTCTACATCGTACACTAAAGAGGTATTTTTTAAACAGAAAGTGGTATTGTTACAGACATATAAATGTAGGAAAATTCTATTTATTTTGGCTTTATCCTCTCTTTGCTTCTTGTTTTGAGTCTGTTTCTAAAGAAATCCATGATTTTGTGGCTATATATTATAATGTCTGAAAGTCTTTTAACTTTTACATCTGAAATAAATCATCATGATTCTTCTTATAGCAACAGTTGTATGTGAGCTCCAATGAGGGGGTTTCCCAAGTCTCTCTGCATCGCTGTCATATCTACGGCACAGCCTGTGCGGACTGCTGCCTGGCAAGGGATCCATACTGTGCCTGGGATGGCCACTCTTGCTCTAGGTTCTACCCCACTGGGAAGCGGTGAGTGCCAAACATGCATGTAAAAATCCAAATGTACTCGATAGGGCAGGGCAGACATGAATAGGTTCTACAGCCAGTTTCATTTAAAAGATAGTGCAAATGAAGCTATGTTTACCATTGCATACAGCCTTTCTGGGAAAGAGATGACATACTTCATGATTTGAGGTTCTTTTCTTCGTGGAAAAGCTGGGCTCTAGGACGTGTTAAACATAGCAGGTGGCTCTTTAAGCCCCGTCTTCACACTATCTAATGTGTGGCTCTATTTTGTCCACTGTACATCACTGTAGCCTGAAAACTCACACTGCTAGGACTGCCTATAATGTCCTACAACAAAGTTCTTGATCTTCGTATAATTAGTAAATTATACCAATTAATTTGCAAACGTTAGTGTTTTAAATAGAACTGCCCATGTCATTCTAGCCACGAGAGCATTGTTCAAGCAAAGCTAAACACCTGGCTTGATTTCAAAACCTAGCTAACACGCTTCTTCCTATTTGAGCAAACAATGCATAATTGCTGGATAGTGTAAGCATTCTAAATGAGGTTACCTCAGTCCCAGAAAAATTAAAAGCAAGTGGGAAGACATTTCCAGTGGAAACACTGATCAAATGGCAATGAATATAGAGAACTCAAAGATAGTTAAGATTCTAAGTATTTGCAATAATTTTTGTGATACAGGTTATAAGTGAGAGCATCAACCCTGCTAAAAATTAGGAACACTAGGGGAATCAGATGACTATCGTCTTAAGAACCATTGAACTGTCCAGGAAAACAGTTTAGGCTTTTAATTCTTTGTTATATTTTTATTATTTAAAACCATCGTTAATTTTTAATATAGTTTGATCATATCTTCTCTTCCCCCAAGTCCTTTCAGATCTTCCATCCCACCCACCCCAAAACAAAATCTCAATACAATAATAAAACCCTCCAAAACCATGAGTACAAAATACAACCATGCCCTAGAAGAAAACAAAGTGTTACTAAATGAAAGCACACACACACACACACACACACACACACCACACACACACACACCACACACACACGTACACATGCACACATGCACACACACAAGCACACATACACACACATACACACATACACACACATACACACATACACACGCATGCACACACGCACACACGCGTGCGTGCGTGCACGCACATACAAACAAACCACTATTGAGACCATTAGAGATGGCTTTTAAGCTGTATCAGACCCATGCTATTGTATTTTCATATGGCAAGGGCATCTTGTCCCCTTTTGTCTGTTAATTCACCAAATATTTATCTCGAAACAAATCCTTTTCAGGCACTGTTGTAGAAAAAAATCTGCAAACTATGAAAAACAACAACAAAAATCAAAAATCTGCGTTTGGGTATAAAAAGGTCTCAAGAGAGAAGATAGACCCCGGATAGAGAAGGCTGCCGGTATGACAAATAATCTCCAGGTCTCCGGATGGGAATGTGAAAAGAGGGTTATAGTATGTGGGAAGCGGCTTTAGAAGGTAGAGAGGACCCTCAGAGAGGGTCACAGTGGGCACAGAAAAGTGAAACCAGGACAAAAATGTGAGGAGGGCAGTACCAAGACATCTTCTGGAGGAACAGCCCTCTAGAGGTGTGCTAGAGAGCGTTCAAGAGAGAACACCAACGATCATGACAGTACTTGGTAGCCTGTGAAAGGAGAAGAAAGGCTAGAATGAGAGAAGTGTGCAGTGCCAGGTAATTGAGGACTGTATCAGTAGCTTATCATAACTCGGTCTTGTTGCTTAGAATGGAAGCAAAGGTGACTGATGGATTTAGGGGAACATACTGACACTGTCTGACTCTTGGTTCTCACTGCTAGCTGGGTGTTGCGTTCATTGGAGACTGGCCTTGGAAGCAGTTGGAACAGAGCAGGAGGACAAAGGATTCAGGACAGAGTTCTAGTCTAGGTCACAGGAGTGGTTTACATGGGGATGGCAGAGGCAGAAGTGGCAAAACAGTGCTCTGAGTTTGCACACTCACGTAATCACTTTGTTGAAGTATTGAACATGAGAGTATAGAGAACTAGAGAAGTAAAAATGCCCAGTTTCTGGAAAGCAGAGCGATAGTAAATGCATGTTGTCTGAGAGTTAACCCTGTGGAAAGGGTGGGAATGTAGGAGTAAGATTAAACCATGTGTGTCGATGAACCACTCCAGCAAGGCTGTGCAGTGGAGGAAAAATGTGGATCTGCAGCAGAGAGGAGTGGCCTGGATGGGATCCCCCTTCTTTACAAGCATGAGGATGAGGAGGACTCCGTCTTTAACCCAGAAGTCCTGCTTTCTCCTCAGATACTCAATGTTCTCCCATATTTGCCACAGGAGTTGGGCAGGAGGTCCTTCACTTCAATCAATTTTCCTTCCCTTGAAATTGTTTTTATTTGCACGGGCCAAAGAGATCAGAACCTGGACAAAGTGTGTGAGGGACTCAAATTTCAAGCATAATCTCAAATAAATTTGAAGTTTTTAGCTACAGTAGATTTCTCAACAGTATCTGTCTTATAGTTCTAAGCATAGTAAAAGTAGTAGTTTGAAAATGTGCCCACAGCCTTTTGCCAGATGACACACTTTACCTTGTAAGAGCTCTAGAGCTGAGTATGTACTAGGCTTAGAGTCTCTAACCTTCTAGCCAAATTTAATGTTGGACAAAACTCACACGTGAAACAGTTTAAAGAGCAAAACGAAGTGGGTTTATAAACCGGATATTAGCAACAGCCTAAAGGTAAGTGTATGTGCTTATAACGTGAGAGAGTGGAAGGGCCGAACCCCTTCCTCGCAAAGACTTTGTCCTAGGCTAACAGGAATCTTTAATTTTCACACCAGCAATGTATCTCAAGTAAAACTTTATTCCATGTGAGAAGTATCAATACATATTTGAGATTCATTTTGCCTTCTAGATGTCTTCACGTATGTTCACATGCTACCGCACCTATTGTAAATCTGGTTGCATTTTCTAAGATTCATAGAATAGCATAGTTTCATTTTGCCATTCAATTGCAGCAAACCATGAATTTAGTCATAGCTTTTTATATACAAATAATTGAAACTATCTTACATTGATTTTACTCTTCCTGTTGTGACTAGGATTAAAACATTCATGCTGGGCTGGAAAATAAAGTATAAACTATTTAGTTTTCTGTTTTGAATATCTCAAATTCTACCACAAAGACCTATAAAACGCAACACACAGACACACATACACACGAGAGAGAGAGAGAGAGAGAGAGAGAGAGAAAGAGAGAGAGAGGATGAGCTTACCCATATTTATATCTTACCTATATCCTTTTAAGCTAGTATAATAGAAGTTCCACTAAATGTATCTATGTTCTTTAAATATTCCAAAATATTTTCAATTCAAACATGCTTAGTAAATGTACAGTGTGTTTTCAGAATGAATTGATGAAGTCTCTCTCTCTCTCTCTTTTTTTTTTTGCTTATACAGATTAAACATTTATGAAAAAGACCGTTTTTTATTATTTTCAGTATTCACTTTCTTTTTTATTGTTGTTATCTGTCTTTATTCTCCTGGAATTATCTGTTTGTAGCAAATATAACATAGATGAATTTATTATAACTAAAGAAAAATTTATCTTTTACATAAAATTAGAGAAGTACAATTACAGCCAGAAAGCAGAATCCATACATTTACACAGCATTAAATGTTGTCTAAATGATTTCTTTAATTTGAAATAACTAGGTATATGGTAAACGATATGTACTTTTTTTTCTCAATATCAGTGTGTATTATCCCGAATTCTGGCAGATAGTAAATGTAAGATAGGGTAATCAGTTCAATCTTTATAAACATCTTTTCCATGAAAGTAGAAAATGATTTCATTGTTTATCCAAAAGAATTGAGAATGATGATGAAACCTCAACAAACGGAGCCAAATCCCGAATTCTACAAGTAATCTAATATCACGCTCCCTACCAGCATGGCTCTGTTACACGCCAGGAATGTTTTCAAGGGAACTGACACATCCCAAAGGCTCTCGCTGATCTCATCATTTGTAAAGAGTTACAACAAGGTTTTCTATGTGAATGTCTGGAAGTTGATGTGGCAAGTTCACTTTGCTTAGCTTGAGAGGTTATGCACTGTGACCAAGTAACACCCCATGGTGCTGATTACAGGGTAATAAATTTACACATTTTGAATGATACTGAGTGTCTAGAAACTGAAAGTGACCAGGTCAGCCGTGAGAACACTCACAAAATATTGTTTTAGTACAGGTTTTCAGGATGTACAATAGTAAATGATGCAAATTCATGGCAGGAAAACTGGTCATGGAGCTAGTCGAGAATAGGAAGCCAATTATATTTCCTTACATTAGAGTGAATGGTATGCCCTCTATTCTGTGTGTGTAAGAGATACTATACACATATATAATTGAACGTTACAATTTATAAATCAATATTTCTATAAACATATTTGTGACCATAAAGTACCTACCCTTTTTGAAAATGTTACGTGAAGATTTTTAAATTATGGGTGACTTTGAGATTAATACTGCTCTGTTTGTTTAATTATCACTATGTTCATTTTTCTTTCTGTTAATTTTGCTCAATATGTTATCATCAGACCAAAATATTAGGACTTAACACTTAATCGAATTAAATGCTATTCTTATTTATAAATCATTTAGCTCTATGTTCCCAATATTTAAAGTGAGGGTCCATACGACTCTGAGGGTTGGCTGTATGTATCTGGCCGCTCTCCTCGCCATTGTGAAATTGAGATTCATAGACCTCATGAACCTAAGATGCACACCGTGAAATTCATAGTGAGCAAATACCAGACAATTTACATAACTAACCTCTCATTGCCAAGGGTTCCAGCTCAGCTTTTAAAATGTTTTCCCATTAATGTGTTCCTAGCAAAGAATCTATTTGACTGTGATCAGAGAAAATCCTAAAAAGCTACTACTAAGTATTCTGGGGGAATGGAGAAACTATTATAGCTTATGCATTTAATGATGATATTAAATCAATGTTAATATAATTAGCAGGAGAATATTCTTATTAATAGGGCAAGGCATCATATCTATATCTAATTATCTAAAGCTTTTCATATATGTTCATATATCTTTAAATATGCTATTATACTCTGTGTGTGTGTATATATATATATATATATATATATATATATATATATATATATTTCTCCGTATAAGAAAATACAGCAAATATAAAAATATGTATATAAATATTCTAGAATTCACTGTACACATATACCCATTTTTGGAAACCTGAAAATCTTTTAAGTAAAAGGTATTTTTCATTGTATTTGGCAATCCTACTTATGTTTCAAAAGAGTTTAAAACACTTATCAGTGAGTACGTACCATGTTCATTCTTTTGTGACTGCATTACCTCGCTCAGGATGATATTGTCAAGTTCCATCCATTTGCCTGAGAATTTCATGAAGTCATTGTTTTTAATAGCTGAGTAGTATTCCATTGTGTAAATGTACCACATTTTCTGTATCCATTCCTCTGTTGAGGGACATCTGGGTTGTTTCCAGCTTCTGGCTATTATAAATATGGCTGCTATGAACATAGTGGAACATGTGTCTTTGTGGTTATTAGCCCAAAAGTTCGAAATACCCAAGAGTCACTTCACAGCAACCGTAGGGCTGAGTATGAAGTCCCAGATGGAGGAGTTGGAGAAGGGACTGAAGGAGTTGAGAGAATTTGCAGCCCCAGGGAGGCAGCCACAGTGGCAACTGGCCTGACTCCTTGATGCTCCCAGAGACTGGATCACCAACCAAAGAATATACATGGAGGGTCATATGGTGCTGGCCACATATGTGGCAGAGGAGGGTCTTGCTAGCCATCAGGGGGAGGAGAGGCCCTTGGGCCTGAGGGTGTTAGATGCCCCAGTATAGGAGAATGCCAAGGAGGAAAGATGAGAGTGGGTGGGTGGGTGGGTGGGTGGGAGAATACCCCCATAGTGGCAGGAGGAAGGAATGGGGAGGTTCCAAAGGGGAGATCTAGAAAGGGGGAAACATTTGAAATGTAAATAAAGTATGAAAAAAAAGATAACCAAACCAAAAAAAAAAAAATAGAATTTAAAACATCTATAGACTGCTGACTTTTAAAGAAAAGCATGTTTATTTGAGGAATGCTTTTATAAGAAGAAAATGTTAAGTTTATTTTTTAGGTATTTTCATTTTAGTGCAGTTTGCATTAATAGCTGTGAAATAAAATTTGGTACAGTTATTTAGACAATCTAGCATCAACTTGGGATTTTGAGGCTGTCTGCTCACAGATGATTCAAGGAGAGGAACTAGATGTTAAGGAAAAATGTGTCCCACCTATCACTCAGGCACCACTCATGGTCAGATACCTGCGTAAGATAATGAGAGTCTCCTATCTGCTCTCTAAATTAAAGCTTAGGCAATTGGAAAGCTGCCAGATTTAAACTAGGATAATTTTAATGTGGCATAGTTGTCATTAATGTCAAATCTTTTAAAAAATTTTTCTGCACTTACAGGAGGAGCCGAAGACAAGACGTGAGACACGGGAACCCATTGACACAATGTCGAGGGTTCAATCTGAAAGGTACTAGAAGAGAGGGAAGGTTCATCCGGGTACACAGTAGCAATTCTGTACCTCGTTTACTAAGGGATCTTCACCCAAATCATTCACTTGAGAATGAGTTGTCCTAAGTTGGTAAATTATTTGTTAATGGTAATTAAACTTAAGTGCTCTTTGTGCGAATACTGAACCACAAAACACAAGTGTTCTGGAGCAAGAGGCCGCCCCTGTGTGAGCGGGTAGGTCTCTCATACAGATGGCCAACACAGATTTTTCTTAGCTAATTACTGCTTTCTAAGGCAAAAGTTTTACCTTTGAAACTGACTAACAATACAATGAACACTATTTTATTGATGAAAATAGATATGACAAAACATTCACGACTTTAGTTATTTTGAACCATAGACCCCTGTACTGTTTAGAACATTCACACTGCGTGACACTGTACCAGGGACTGTATGATACTGTCTTTGCAAACTTAAACACAGAATTTACTGATAATTCACAAATCATTCTTCTAGCGCCTGCCAGAAGCCATCCTACGTTTCTAAGAGTCTTGAGTATTCTAGATACCATGCTCAGTGGACTCACACAAGGAGCTGTCTTCCCTTTCTAAGGGTCTGACAATTCACTGCCCGGAGCCATCCTCCCTTCCTAAGTATTCTAGATCCTCTGTATGATGGACTCACACGGCATCTGTGATGTTTTGTGTCCCTCTTTTCATGTCTCCAACTTCTTGAACATGCATATGAATTTTTTCCTGTTTATAGAATTCATTATATGTTCATTGCACATTTTGTTTATTCCCTTATCCTCTAGAGACATATACTGTTCCCAATTCCATAGATGCAGAGAATCCAGGATGGGACTCAATTGCAGGCCTGTGTCCTGTTTAACAGCTAACCCAAGCCCCTCTTCTTTGTCCTGATATAGAGAGGCCATTTTGTTAAACTATTCCTTGATCGCTTCCTTCCTCCTCTTCCTCCTGGCTGCTTGGTGCTGCAAGCATGTGGTTTAAAGATGAAACTGTATCGAAATGTTCATATAATAAACGTTATAAAGTTAAAACAACAGCAGCAGCTGAAGGGAAGAGTATCAGCTAGGTCTGCTGCTCCAGCATTCAGGTCTAGGAGGCAGCAGTCCTGGACTAGAGAGGAAGACTCACAGTTACCACACATTTGAGCCTGGCCTCCATGTAGTAAAGAACACGATTTCTATTCCTTCCTAAGGTAACTGCAAGATATCACTCCAAGGTCGATTTTTATTTCATTGTTTTATATATCGAATTCAGGGCAATGCATCTATTATGCATTTGCTTTGCATGGAGCATTTTTTTTTTTATAAAAACACTTATGCCGGTTCCTGTTTATAATGTCCCTTTTGACAGTGGTGAGAATAGTGGCACTTGAGGGACTGTCAGATACCTGTGATGACTTTGAACTCAAGTGCTTTCTTGTGATAATCTGATTCATTGTTTAAAACCTATACCAGCATCGATTTCTATTCCTGGTTTATAAATAAAGCATTCTGTTGCTGATTTAACATCTGTCTCGTTTCAGTGAGGGCTTTATTGGCTGTAACGCCTTTACTGAGGTTTTAAAATGTTACAATCTATGATTTAGAAACGAATAAAATGAGCACAGAGATGGTTCAAGTAACTTATCTCATGTTGCACAGCTCATAGTGTGGATGCACAGGAATTTATCCTGCGCTCCTTTACTCCAAAGCCTTGTTACTCAATCATTGCATCACACTGTGGAGTACTATGCCTTCTGTGTGAGCTACTTCTATTCCACACTGGCTATGGTTTCATGGGTGGCATGAACCAAGATCCCATGTTTGCCTGGCACTGCATTCACAGTGTTTTTCTTCACATAGGACACATATATGTGCAGATATTGTACATATCGCAGTATATTTCTTCATGACTCATAGACACATTTTGCAAAACTGAGAAAAATCTAACTAAAAGACTATTTCAATAATCAGATAATCATACAATAATTAGATAATTAAAGCTATATTACAATTCTCAGTGCAGAGCAATAAATATGTGCCACCACAACCTTAGGTAATTTTGTAGGGTCTGTTTTACTTTACATTTAAACAAAACTGCTAGAGCCTATGGAACCATTTTCTCATTAATTGTGCTTACTCCCTTTTGGTGACAGCCATTCTGAGCACAATCTTAGAAAGACTAATATTCACAAAGAAGAGTCATCTCTGAAATCAATTCTCTCTCTCACTGCTGTGATTTTTGCTTTTCAGCATACAGAAATGCAGCTGAAATTGTTCAGTACGGAGTAAGAAATAACAGCACTTTCCTTGAGTGTGCTCCCAAGTCTCCACAGGCATCTATCAAGTGGTTGCTGCAGAAAGACAAAGACAGGAGGAAGGAGGTGAGTGGCTGGCCCCCACCTTCCC
The DNA here is from genome assembly GCA_019843965.1 of Rhynchomys soricoides. Classification (NCBI taxonomy): domain Eukaryota; kingdom Metazoa; phylum Chordata; class Mammalia; order Rodentia; family Muridae; genus Rhynchomys; species Rhynchomys soricoides. Next base: position 688,973 of record JADRCH010000336.1, read on the forward strand.
AGCCATCCATCACAGGCTGTAGAAGGAGCACTAAATCACCATTCCGCAGGGAGGCACAGATGAAACTGGGGAGGAGAGACTTAGAAACATCCTTTTATGTCAGTGGCATGTCAAGAGCCATGTCCTTTAAAATCCTTTGTCCATAGAGTTGAAGGATTAATTAGAAATACTCTCTGCCTGCCACTTCTATAGCCTAGTGTTTGTGACAAGAGTACAAGTGAGTCAAAAAAGAAGCATTTGTGAATGATACAAGATGTGTTCAAATCCAGGAGCTAAGACTTCACACAACAGCACCTCTGTGTGACTCGCAAGATAAAAGGACCTTTTAAAATGTTCTGTTTTCTTCAGCAAGAAATTACATTGAACTTTAACCCTTTGCAGCAAGGAACATTTTTCTGCCGTGTGGTCATGCTTCCATTGCATTAGCATTCATGATCCTTATATGTCATTCAGGTAATTTATGCAATTATCTTATACGAGACCATTGGATTTATTTATTAATATGGAAAAAGTCCCCTAGATTTGCAAATAAATACATTCCTACTCTCGATTTTCATTTATTATAAATAAATGTTTGAAAAGAATGACATTGCAAATTGGCAGAGAGCAACACATTGTAAATACTGAATTCCATAATACAGATATCATACTGTTTTGACAAGTGAGAAGAAAAAATTATATGCATATATATGCAGCCACTAATTCTAAAATTCCATGTTGATAATACACTATCAATTTTGATGTAGCCAAGTGAAAATTGGACAAACCCCTGCACTTGTGAGGATTCTAATATAGGTGATTTTATTCCTGTGTATTGTTAATTAAGTCTATGCCAGTGCACACCCTGAAAGCCATAGAAGGCAGACACTCTCAAAGTGACTTGGATCTGGGCTCCATAGGAAAAAGCACATCCAACTCCCACACTTGCCTATTCAAACACGTTATGTGTTCTTTCACAACTCTGAATTCCCTGAGGCTGAAACATTAAATCAGAGACTGATGACCATTTCCATTTGTGGAGATTCAATCCTGTAGAAGAAAGGACAGGGTGGATGGGCTTTGGACCTCCCTATTTCCTCTGAATTCATTAATAGCCTAATTTTTGCTCAGGGGATCTTTCAGAGAACCCAGTTTTCATTCCCTGCACATACATCAGGAAGCTCACAAACTCCTGCAATTCCAGTTTCTGGGAATCCAAGTCACTCTGATATCAGCAGGCTGGCACCTGTAGGTACATGACACATAGTAACTCCCTCAAGATTACACATTTAAAATCTAAACACAATCTTTGACTTGGATTTTATTAACAATGAAATGTATTTTTGTACGGAACTTTCATAACGTAAAAATATTCACCTGTATCGCATTACCTTTCTCGATTTTGGTGATATTTCTGATTTAGTTCAGAGAGAAAGAGAATCCAGAATATAGATGTCATCAAATTTCCCTCCATATGGATTCTCAATCTTTGCATTGCCAATACAATACCTACAGTTGTAAAGCAAATGGATCTAATGTGTGTAGCCAATATCCAGCCATTGATCTCTTTCCATTATATGCCTTATAGTGACGAATCATTACCACCTGTTTTATTTTACCTTGTAGAAATAAATTTTCTTGAAGTCTTGTAAGATAATGTCCTTGCAACCTATTTTTACACATTCTATAGTGTGTGATAATTGAACAAAGCCATTAAAAATATTCAAAATTCTGCTTCTGTGTGTGTGCGCGTGCTCATATGCACTGAGAATACTTATTGAAAAAAAAAATGAACCACATCATATTTTTTGTGCTTTTGCAAGTGAGTAATTTTGCAAAAATAAAAATAATTTTAGAACGAGATACCATGTAAGCATTACATTAATATAACCATTTCCTATGAGTCAGGTACAAAAAACAAAACAAAACAAAATAAAACAAAACAAAACAAAAAACCCCCACCATACTAATTTTGTGTTTGTGTAGAATGAAACTGCATTTGGCTGAGGAGAACTGTCTTAGTTAGGTGACTATTGATGTGATGAAGCACCATGACCAAAGCAACTTGGGGTGGAAAGGGTTTTCTTTAGCTTATACTTGCATATCATTATTCATCACTGAAGGAAGTTGGGACAGGAACTCAAATAGGATAGAAACCTGGAGACTAGAACTGATGCAGAGGCAATGGAAGAGTGCTGCTTACTGGCTTGCTTCCCTTGGCTTGCTCATCCTCCTTTCCTCCCCTCCCCTCCCCTCCCCTCCCCTCCCCTTTCCTTTTCTTTCCTTTCCTTAGGAGGAATTATGTATTATTTTATTTTTAAATCCCATAAGAGGAATATAATGAAAAGAGATCACATCATGCATTTTTCTTCTTTCTGTTTATTGTTTTTGTCTTCTACAATACATTCTAACCATAGCATCCCCTCCCCCACTTCTCCTAGCTACTACCCCCACCTTCTCTCTCCCTGGGATTCACTGCTTCTCCACTTACCTTCAGAAATAGTAGGCCTGTCAGGGATATCAACCAAACATGGCATAACAACAGCAATGTGACTAGACAAACATCCTTATATCAAGGCTGGATAAGGCAAAGCAGTAAAAGGAAAAGGATCCCAAAAGCAAGCAAAAGGGTCAGAGACTCTATACTCTCACTGTTAGGAGTCTCATAAAATCCCAAACTAAACAACCATAACATATATGCAAAGGACCTAACACAGACCCCTGCAGGCTATGTGATTTCTTCAGACTACTTTCTTATGGAACTCAGGACCACCAGACCAAGGATGATGTCACCCACAATGGGTAGCGCTCATTCCTGTCAATCATTAATTAAGGAAATGACCTACGACAGGAGCTTATGGAAGCATCTTCTCAGTTGAAGTTCCTTCCTTTCAGATAACTCTAGATTTTGTCAAGTTGATATAAAACTAGCCAGCACCTGAACACACTACAGATTATCTATTGTGTCTTATTTGACTATGTCTTAGTTCAGTACCCAGGGGACAAGATTACACATTGCAGAGAAAAGGGTACATGTACTGTAGCTCTAACCATAATGCTGTAAACTCTGAGAAGGAAGATACTCAATGCTGTTGCCTAGTTGTGAAAGTCAACCATCCATTGTATATATTGACTGTGTTTTGATAAAAATGTAGTCTTCTATTTGGAACATTCACTGTGTTTCTCTCATAGGTTAAACTGAATGAACGCATTATAGCCACTTCCCAAGGACTACTGATTCGCTCTGTTCAAGATTCTGACCAAGGACTCTACCACTGCATTGCCACTGAGAACAGCTTCAAACAGACCATAGCCAAGATTAACTTCAAAGTTTTAGATTCAGAAATGGTGGCCGTTGTGACAGACAAGTGGTCCCCATGGACATGGGCTGGCTCTGTGAGGGCTCTACCCTTCCATCCAAAGGACATCCTGGGGGCGTTCAGCCACTCGGAAATGCAGCTCATTAACCAGTACTGCAAAGACACCCGACAGCAGCATCATCTGGGTGAAGAACCACAGAAGATGAGAGGGGACTATGGCAAGCTGAAGGCTCTCATCAACAGCAGGAAAAGCAGAAACAGGAGGAATCAGCTTCCAGAGTCATAAAACATTCATCCATGGAGTTTTGCTTCCAGAAACAAATGCTCTGTCTTCACTAGTCAACTACTAAGCAAAATCTTGTGCTTTACCCATGAGAAATTTCTGACAAAGGCTGGAGACTCACTCTAAAGTGTGTTCTCTGTGAACTGAAATGAGCATGCATCTTCTTGTATGATACAGACTAGCACTAGACATGTCATGGTTTTCATGGTGCATAGAAATATTTAACTTATCCCAGATTTTATTTATATCTTTATGTGTCTTTTCTTCAACATCAATGCAGCAACAGAAGAAGAACTGTTACACTCTTGGTTGGGAGAGGGCTATGAATTACCCTGTGCTGTTCCTTCTGTGCTCTAGGGTTTTAGCTTTCTAATTGTCACTGATTTTTATATATGAAAACGAATTCCAGTTCACAATTTTCACATAGTAAATGTCATATAAATGTGTGTGACATCCAATGCCTTGTAGGTTACACAAATGACAGGGAAGAGAGCATCCAGATGTTAAAGTCAGAAACATAAAGTCAAGAGTGACTCATAAAGAGAAAGTGATGAGTTCATATGCTTCCAGTGATTTATATTCTTGCTTGTTCCTTTAAGTTTGTTAGATGTGTTGGTTGCTGATATCTGCCATCAATCTCTGTTCTCTTGTTTCAGAAAGACAAAATGGATAGCCTGTATCATCCAGGCCTTTGATGGGGAATCTATCAGTGAGATATTGACATTTCTACTGTTATGTTATCATCTTCCAAACAAAAGCACTTTGTTTTTTGGAAGTTATTTAAGTTATTATAGACTTACATTAACTCTTGCCTTATTTAATTGCTCTACTGCTTTGGTTTTAATCCCCAGTCTACCTGGAAAATTAAAGGAAAGAAGGATGAAAAATTGTTAAAGCATACAACTTTTCCATGCAGTGTTTTCCACAATAGGAATCAAATTCTAGGAGTAATTTGTACGTACGAGGAACCAGTTTTACACACCATACTGATTTTTCAGGCAAGGTAACATGATTTTGTAAACATATCTGTGATGGGGAAGTTATTATTATATCAAGAAAGAAAATCTCAACACATTATAAACAAAATAGTCTTCTTTTAAAGAATATCTATTTTCACTCAGTCAGTTTTTTCCACTTGATAACACTTCTTTAGGAATGTTGATACACATGTTCAGGGACCTGTTTAACCATTGAGAATTTTAGCACTATCTTCTAATTATATACTTGGATTGTTTTATGAGAAAATCATAATACTAAAATTAGTTTCTCCAATTTAAATGGATAAAATATAGATTTTCTTATACGTCTTTTAATTACTCAACTTTCATTTTATTTAATTTCACTTTAATATGTTTATATTTTCAGTTAAAAAGAGAAACTTTACCAAACACTGTTGAAACACACTTCTTATTGACAATTCATTTAGAAGGTAATTAAAGGGGATCTACATCCGTTTATAGTGCTGTATAAAAAACCCCAGGAAGTAAACTATGGATAGGAGAGTAAGTTGGTAGTAGACTATGTGCTTAGCATGTACAAAGACCTGGCTTAACAGAAAGGAAGGAAGATACAGAGGAAGGAAGGCAGGAACAAAGAACAGACAGAATGGAAAGAAGCAAGGCAGGAAGGAGGGAAACAGAAAGATGAAGGGAATACATTCATTTTCAGAAGATTTTTAAAAATGTTAGTTAAATGATGGCTAATTCTGGCGTTCTGAGAGTGTGCCTCAGTGTTATAGAAAACAGTAGTGAAAACAGAGAGCATAAATGTACCCAAGTGTGTACAGTGTTACAATAATCTCTAGTGTTATCATATGCAAATGGTTAGCATGTTCAAAATGTTCACACTTTGGCTTTTATTATACGTGTAAAAATAGCAGTGTGTTCATATGCATTGCTAATGCCATCCTCTGTGTTTGTAATTAATCGGTTGTATGAACAGTAAAATGACTTCCAAGGCACAGTTCCTCTTGCTCCACTTAGCTTCAATCTGCTAGTCGGTGATGTTTAGTTCTATGCTGTTATTTGTTCTATTTAATATCTCCTGTTTTATTTTTAAACCATAATTACATTTTAAATCCTCATTTCTTATCCAATAAAAATATAGAAATTACTGTTCAGCATAACCCAGCCAAAAGTAAAATATATGTATTTCTCAAATCATAATTAATACATATTGAATATTGGTGATTACTTGTTTTTATTTTGTTTACTTGGGAAAATTAATGATTTAACATGTTTTTTTGTACTGTATATAAAATTACCTAGAAATGCACTTTTTCCCCAAAATGTAGGTTCATGAATAGATTTAGCATGATGAAGCTGTCTTTACAGTGAATGTTCACCCTGTGTACAGAAAGCAAACTAGATGTAGTTACCACATGAGAATTTAATTAGATGTTGAAAAAAATCATTTGTCTGGAAAAATAAACATTGAATTCCCCAAGGATGTCTTCCACTTTTCTTTTTAATGTGATATGTGTTAATGTGGCAGAAACTATTGAATTTTTATAATCATTTAAAGACTTAGTTCTCCAGTGTTATACAAACAAACCATTGAATACTTCAGAATTCAACAATTACATTATATGTATTTCTAGTTTTAGACCAGCAGCCTTCATTCAAGTCTAAACTTGAATCCATCCAGTGCCATCCACCTCCTATGCATATTCATGAAAACATATTAACATATGCAAACCAATACATTTTTAGACTCAGTATTTTATATTTACCCATGCGTATATAAATTATTCATAATATATAATGTCTGTAATTTGAAATAGTTATAGTTTGGGAATGTATATTGTAGAATCCACTCTAAGTACATTTTAATTCCAGGCTCATGATTTTATTTTGAGAAAGATTTTATGATTCTCTCCACCTCCGTGCTCTGCATAAGTTCCCACCTGGAAAGTGTTCAGATAGAACACATCATATATGCACATGTTTTTAAAAATGTTATCACGTTGCCATATTTGCTAGAAAAGTAAGGAGTATTTGTATTCTATGTAAAATTCAACATCAGTCTTTCAGGAAGAAAATCTGTGGTCAAAAGATCAGCTGGTCCCTTTGCAAGTAAGAAAGTCCTTAATAAACAGGAGAGGAATAAGCCACAACTTAGCATGTAGAGTTCATCATGTAGATGTAGATGTAGATGGAGATGTAGATGTAGATGTAGATGTAGATGTAGATGTAGATGTAGATGTAGATGTAGATGTAGATGTAGAAGTTGATATAGAGTTCATCATGTAGCATGTAGAGTAGCATATAGAGGTCATCAGAGTGAGAGGACCATTGCAACTTTGTTCTGTCTGTTTCAAGGGGACATGAGTAGTAAGAAGCAAAGGCTTGCTGCAGCAGCTCAACTAACACGATTACTCCGCTTTACTTCAATGGTCTTATTGTTCTTCAATATCTTTCTCACATACAAATTAAAAGTTATTCTTTAAAAAATAATTTAATGTGCTTAAAAAGAAGCTTTAATATATTTCTGATCTTTTATGCTTCTTATCTAAATAAAAAAAAAAATTTAAGGAAACAAATAACAATTTCTGACATGTTTGGGGCTAGCTAAAGCCAGGAGAGGCAGCCAGCTTTGCTTGTATTTAAGGCTGTTAAAAAGTAGAAGTCTAGACAAAGACATAACAACACCAAGCAAACCAGAGTGCTTATTTAACTGGATATTTAGAGGTTTTGGTATTTGGAGGTTTTGGAAGGTATTGGATTGCATGACAATACAATCGTAGAAGATCATTTTGGAAAACATTTTGTTATTTTTTGTAAGTGCTTATCCACCATTCATTCAAATAACCAAATGCTGCAAAAGAATAGAAAAACCCTCTCAAAAAGAAAAAAAAAGAAAAACAAAGAAAATGAAAACAAATCTCACTCTCACACACACACACACACACACACTATATATATATATATATGCCAACTGGTGAATTTCACCATCAATAAGTTGTTTACATAGGTGACTGCTTATGTACAATCTGGTTTTCGTGGTTCCACAATGATAATATCTTCAGTATACAGGCATCAGGAGGCAGAGGAGCAAGCTTCATAACGTAACAAATGTCGTCTTCATTCTGGTGACTCTAATGTATTTATCGATTCACCTCATAAAATCCTGCTTTCCAAATAGTTAGAATTGTGTATTTCCCAGGGCTATTATGTTGCCATGCTTGAGTGTTACTCACATAAAGTGCTATTAAAGAATGACATTATAACAAACACATTAAAACTGTTTATTCTAGGTAGGGTTGCTTCTCAACCCCAAGAACAAAAGAGGGTGTGCTTTATTTAAATGCTTTTCTTCTTTTTGAGTTATTCATGTAAAAATACCATCCAAATAGCTCATGAGATTAAAACTGCATTATTTACGCAAGGCACAATGGATATTTGATGAAATTGTTATGAAATTACATCACCACCTTTGCTAGTTGTTCTGTGTGCACAAGACCCTGTGTTTCATGTGATGAAATGATTTCTCTCTTGTCTTGATTTCAGGTCTTGTCATAATTTCATTCCTCCAATTTGAAATAGGACAAACAAAACTGCATCTTTTACTTTCCTTTGTATTTGTTTTGAAGATAAATCATTATCTTCTTTACTAACCATTCACATCTCAGATACTGGGGCACAGAATGTAGACTGATGATGAGGTAATTTGTTTTAAGGCAATAGGAACTGGCAGTTTATAGGTGTGATGTGATGCCAATGGTTTGTTTTATGGAAAAGGGAAAAAATGGCCATAGAAAACAAACTGCAACAGAGACCCATGAACCTTGGAAAGTCCTAGTGATTTCTTTATAGGCTCATATGTATAGGAGGATCTATGTACTTTAATTTACAGTTAGGCTACATTTAATTCATTAGATATTAAAGAATAAATTTCAATTTCTGATTCAGATTTCTATTCCATCATCTACACTTAGAAATGTTTCTAAATCCCTCTCAATAAACTATTGCATTTTTCTTTTTAAATCTAGTTTTGTTATTATTGCATGTGTGGACGGGTGATTCTCCTGCTTGTATGTATATGTAACATGTACACACAGGGAGTCTGGTAAAGGTGTGGGATTCTGCAAAACCTGGGTTACATAGTTGTTAGCCAACCTGTGGGTCCTGGCAATCCAATCCAAGTTTTCTAGAGGAGCAACTCTAGAACCACTACGTTCTCTTCTCAGTTCCAGCAGGTTAGGATCTTATTTCACACAGTTCAGTCCTCATGATGGCTTGTAATTACCCAGGTCTATTGGAGCATCAGTCTGACTTCATCCAGGAAAAGATCTAAACACCACAATGCAGAGCTTATTGCAGCAGCAGTTATAGCAGCGTAAGGATTTCTATTCTTTTTACTAATATTCATTTATGGAGCATAGTCTGTGACAATTTCCATGTGAAGTTCATGTTGTGTATAATTGTCTATTTTCTTCTCAGGATGTTATGAAATACTACATCAATGGTTAGTTTGTTCTCTTTTTTTTCATTTATTTATGTATTTATGTATTTATTTATTCATTCATTCATTCATTCATTCACTTTACATCCCAATAGCTTCCCCCAAAACCATAGTCCCTCCCTCCATCCCCTTCTCTCCTTTTCCTCCAAGAGGGTGAAGGCTCACTCTCAGTATCCCCAGGCCCTGGCACATGAAGTCTCTGAAGGGCTAGTACATCCTCTGCCACTGAGGCTAGATAGGGTTGCCCAGTTAGGTGAAAGGGTTCCACAGGCAAACAACAGTATTAGGGACAACCTGTGCTCCTGTTGTTGTGGAGACATGAAGACCAAGCTGCACATCTACTACATACGTTCTGGGGGTCTAGGTCCAGCCCATGTATGCTCTTTGGTTGTTGGTTCAGTCTCTGAGCATCCCCAAGGGTCCGAGTTAGTTGACTCTGTTGGTCTTCCTGTGGATATCCTAATCTCTCAGGGGCATTCAGTCCTACACCCAACTCTTCCATAAAAATCCCCAAGATCTGTCCAATGTGTGGCTGTGGGTCTCTACAACTGTCTAAGTCAGCTTCTGTGTGGAGCCTTTCAGAGGTCCATTATGCTAGGTTGCTGTCTGAACACATAACAGAGTAACATTGTGTGAGGGTTTGGTGTTTAACTAAGGGATGGGTCTCAAGTAGGCTGCGTTATTAGTTGACCATTCAGTCAGTCTCTGCTCCATCTTTGTCCCTGCACTTCTACTAGACAGGACAAATTTTGGGTCAAAAATTTTGTGGGTAGGTTGGTGTCCTTATCCTTACATTGGGGGTCCTGTCTGGCTACAAGAAGTGACCACTTGAGGTTCAATATGCCCACTGCTAGGGGTCTCAGCCAAAGTAACTTTCAGGTCTCTGGCTCATCCTAGAGATGACCTCTACTGCCCGCCCACTCCTGCCAGCTCCAATTTGCATTTATAATCCTGGCCCTCTCTCCTGTTTCTCCCTACACCCTATCCTGAGCCCCACCCCTATCCTCCTCCTTATCCCCTCTCCCACCCAGTTCCCTCCCTCCATCTGCCACCTAAGACTGTTTTACCCCCTTCTAAGGTGATATTCAAGCATCCTCACTTAGACCTTCCTTCCTGTTTAGCCTCTTTGGATCTGTGGAGTGTGGCATGGGTATTCAGTACTTTATGGCTAATATCCACTTATAAGTGAGAATATACAATTCATGTTCTTTGGGTCTCAGTTACTTCATTCAGCATATTTTCTAGTTCTATTCATGTTGCTTCAATATTCATAATGTCTTTGTTTTTAACAGCTGAGTAGTATTCCATTGTGTAAATAAACTAAAGAACATTAGTTACTTGAGAGACATCTGGGTTGTCTGTAGTTTCTGGCTATTATGAAAAAAAAGCCCCTATGAACAGAGTGGAGCATGTGTCCTTGTGATTAACTTGGACTTGATTTTTGTGTAGTGTGATAAACATGGATCTGTTTTCATCTTTCTACAGGCCAACATCCAGTTAGATAATTTATTTATTTATTTATTTATTTATTTATTTATTTATTTATTTGGAGAACTTTAAGGAGTATTGATATTAGCTTTACATTGAAAGTCTGGTATTATTCTATGCTGAAGCTCTCTGGCGCTGGGCTTGTTTTTGTCAGAAGACTCTTAATGCTGCTTCTATTTCCTTAAAGGTTATAGGATTATTTAAATAGTTTAGCTGACTTTTATTTAACATTAGTAAATGGTATCTTTTAAATGGTAACGTTAATGGTAACATTAGTAAATGATCCCTGTCATTTAGATTTTCTAATTTAGTGGAATACAGTCTTTTGAAGTAATATCTAAAGATTTTTTGAATTTCCTCAGTGTTTGTTGTTATGTCTCCCTTTCCATTTCTGATTTTATTAATGTGGAGATTTAAGTTTTAGTAATTTTTCTTTAAGAATATAGGTTGTCTTTCATTTGGGGCATGAATGTTCAGAATAGAGAAGTCCTCTTGACTTTTTCCTTTGATGAGTATGAAGTGTCCTTCCCCATCTCTTTTTATTACTTTTGGTTGAATGTATACTTTATTAGATACTAGAATGGCTATTCCAGCTTGTTTCTTGGATCTGTTTCCTTAGAAAACCTTTTTTACAGCCCTTTACTCTGAAATAGTATCTATCCTTGTTGCTGAAGTCTATTTCTTGTATGCAACAGAATGATGGATCCGGTCTATGCATCCAATCTCTCACCCCATGTCTTTTCATTGGTGAATTGATATTGAAGGATATTAATGGCCAATGATTGTTAGTTCCTGTTATTTTGATGTTGGTACTGTTAGTGTGTGTGTGTGTGTGTGTGTGTGTGTGTGTGTGTGTGAGAGAGAGAGAGAGAGAGAGAGAGAGAGAGAGAGAGGGAGAAAGACAGAGACAGAGAAAGACAGAGAGAGACAGAGAGAGACAGACAAAGAGACAGAGACAGATTCTTTTGGTTTGCTGTGAAAATGATAATTTCTGTTTTTGAGTGTGCAGTTACCTTCCTTGTGTTGTAGTTTTCTTCCAATATCCTCCACAAAGCTGGATTAGTGGAAATATAAGGTTGGCCCTTATATTACTTGACCTTTTTCCTTTGGAGCTTTCAATAGTCTTTCTTTGTTCTATACATTGTTACAAACACTAACTTTGTTTAGTGTTTTATTCTGTGGTAAAAGGATTTTCTTTTCTGGTACAATCTATTTGGTGTTCTGTAAGGTCCTTTTATTTTTATAGCTATTTCTTTAGGTTATGGAGTTTTCTTATATGATTTTGTTGAAAATATTTTCTGAGCCTTTGATTTGAGAATCTCTTCCTTCTTCTATCCGTATTATTCTTAGGTTTGGTCTTTTAATTGTGTCCCAAATTTCTTCAATGTTTTGTGTTAGAAATATTTTCTATGTGGCATTTTCTTTGACTGATGTATCAATTTTTTCTATCTTATCTCCTACACCTGAAATTCTTTCTTTCATCTCACATATTCTGTTGGTGATGCTTGTGTCTATAGTTCCTATTCTCTTTTCTATGTTTTCCACATCCAGGATTGCCTCTGTTTTGTTTTCTTTATTGCTCTACTTCCATTTTCATATCTTGAATAGCTTTATTTATTTCCTTCACCTGTTTGTATTTTCATATATATATATATATATTCTTTACATATATATATATATATATATATATATATATATATATATATGTTCATTTTCTCTTTAAAGGCCTCTATCCTCTTTATAAGTTGAGATTTAAGGTCATCATCTTACTTTTCAGGGGCTTTAAATCCTGGGTTTGCTGTATTAGATGAAGAGGATTCTCATGGAAAATTCTAGCAGCCATGAGGTCTGCTCCATCCCATCTAGCTCCATCTTCTGGTTCATACCCCTACCTGTATTCCTAGATCTGCACTCCACTTCCAGGGCCATAGCTCTGTCTCTTCCCCCACTTCTCCTTATAGAAGGCGGGGACTCTCACGGATATCAACTAGCCCTGGCAAATCAAGTTACAGTAAGACTAGATGCATCTTCTCCTATGGAGGCTAGATGATGTGAAAGGAACTTTTATTCTCCAGATGTAATTGTCGTCTTAGAGCCTTACTGATGAATAAAGTTGCCTTTTCTAGTTCTTTTTGAACAAGGACTGGCTGGTTCAACTAGGCTGTTCTGGCTCAAACTTCTCTCCAACTTGACTGACTCAATCTAGCTTCTTAGGGCCTCTCACTGAATTTTTCTGCTTTGCCTCAAAATAACTCTGCCAATTTGTTCTAATGTTCTGGCTTCTTTTCATTCTCTAGTTCCTTCTGTCTTCACCTTCAACTTGTCTCTATAAAACTGTCTCAGTAAAACTGCTTTCAATCTCTCTGTCTCTCTATCTTTATCTCTCTCTGTTTCTCTGTCTTTGTCTCTCTCTCTCTCTCTCTCTCTCTCTCTCTCTCTCTCTCTCTCTCT
>JADRCH010000336.1:701966-794610 GCA_019843965.1 Rhynchomys soricoides
TCTCTCTCTCTCTCTCTCTCTCTCTCTCTCTCTCTCTCTCTCTCTCTCTTTCAGCTTCTTTCTTAAGTTGCCCCTTTTTCTATTCTCCTGAGAGTTGCGCATATCCAAATTCTAACTCAGTCTGTCAAATCTGTCACTTTGTCTGCCACTCAATTATACTTGATTTTAAAACATGACTGCTTCCTTCTATATATAATCTTACTTTTATTGTTTGGGGTTAAAAGTGTGTACTAAGGGTGTGCCTATATTCCAGCTAGATCACACAAACCTAGAAGGTATTTGAATGTGATTCCTTACCAGAGCATCCATGTTGCTGGATTAAAATTTCTCTACAAGATGAGGCAGCCTACTAGGAAGAAAAGGTCCTAAAGGCTGGCAACAGACTCATCAACAGCCCCTGTTCCTGCTATTAAGAGTCCCATAAGAGGACCAAGCTACATTACAGATGTGCAGAGGGCCTAGATCAAATCCATGCATGCTTCCTAGTTGACAGCTGCATCTCTGAGTCCATATGGGCCCAGGTTGCTAGGTTATTACTCTTAACTATGCCTATAGTCAACTATAATACAAATCTCCTGGCTCTATGGTCCAGGTTAATTGAAATTATTCACATAGAATGCATAAGAATTTCATGACGTAAAAAGACTATCCTAGAAATTTTGGCCATTATTTTTTCTGATTCTGTTATTGAAAATATTATTTATTAATTAATTCACCAAATATTGATGGAACATTCATTAGGTAAAAAAAAATGCTAAGACATAAATGTCATAGTAGAAAATATACTAATAATTCTGTCGCCTTCAATCCATGTAAAGATATAACCAATTATACCATTATACTGGTATAATTATACCAATTATACCAGTATTATATACTTCTCGGATGCATCTGTGAAATAGAGAGAAGGGATGAAATGCACTGATTTCCATTCCCTAGGGGTTCGGAAGAGTTGCTCTAGGGGAAACATTAACATCAGAAAGAGGTCAAGAATCCTCTAGCCATGAACCTGTAATATGTAGAAACAGTCATGGAGGTAGGTTTTCTAATAATATCCAGAGTAACAAACTTCTTATGTTTCACTATAGGGAACCAAAGCAGCCATGGATGCTAGTGTCTAAAACCAGCTGTATCTTATGCACAGTGGATCTAAACTTGGAAGCTGTAGTTCCATCTTTGTGTGACAGGTCACAATAAACACTACCTGAAGATAAAATAGGGAGGTTCAGTTCATCAACTCTCTATAAGGCCTTGTACTTATTACTCAATCCTGATATTATTTATAGGGGAAATACATTTTATTTCCAGATTTGGAAACAAAGTATCTAAGTGAAAGAACATTTATACAATGGAGTTTGTGACTTTATGATAAAGTTTGTGATAAGCTATCTCTTTAGAGAAAGGGAAGCATTATCTATTTGTGACCTCAGCTTTTAAATAAAGATCCCTGCTTCAGTGTAGGGAACCCAGACTGTTATGTCTCAGTGTACCTTCTCCTCAGCTGGTTACTCTCCTTTGCCATGTTAATGAAGGGGAACAATTTCTAGGAAAAAAAAAAAAAAAAGGTCTGCAGACTCCTCTGAGATGCCTGCACCAGAAGTTGGAATTGATGATGGAAACTGGAAAGTAATCTAGTTTCCTTCTCTGTAGTAGAATAATTATGAGCTTTGGGGACGGAAAAACTTAAGGAAGATTAGTCTGAGGAAGAGAAAGAACAAACAGCAGAATTATGTGATTGTCCATCATTGCTTATTAACCTCCATTGTCACTACCCAAAAGCCAGGAGCTGGCCCTGGGAAAAATATTACTAAACAGTATCAGAGGAAACTGATTATGATTTTCTGAGATCGTTAGCACCTTTTATAACTTAGACAGAAAAATCCAGGCGAAGCTTTTACAGGACTGCTTTAATACTTTCATTCCAAAAATTGAGTAAATGGCAAGCATAGCTTTGTTAAGGCATTCTATGCCCTCTGACCCTTTCTGCTGATCCTGCATGACTTGCCCTATGTTATGTTATATCACTTAACCTACTGCCATACAATCTATAATTTTTCTCTTACCTATTAGTGAATAAACATGGTGTCTGAACTTTTTCTTATTCCTTGTTTCTGAATCTGTGCCGGCTATGGTACAGTTTGCTAGTTGTTTAAAGCATACGGATGGTATGTACTTGACAATTTCACTCACTGAATCCTTGTAGACACAAGTGGTTATTCAATAGAGTATTGCTGATACATTGTAAACACAAATTTCAGAACACAAACAATTTTTGGTTTGAAGATCTATATAAATACCTTTATGATAATTCAAACACTTATACAACATACTCCTTAAGCAATTAAAACACTAGTGTGAGCCCCCATGGGAATGTCTTTTCTCCTAGAGTAAATGTTGACAAAAGTAAATCATAAATTATATAGAATGACAATGAAACTATAGGAGAAATATTTAGTACATAGCACAGGTGGCAAAAGAACATGATTTGAAATCAAGTTTTTCCCTTAATGTGCTGTTTTCATGGTGTATATTTTAACCTATTTATCATAGTGACACTTCTTTGGCAGACATAACTACATGAATTTTGCAAGTAGGATAAAAGCCCACAATTTAGTAAGAATGGAGCTGCTGAACTAGAAACTGAAACACTACTTGGGCTTTCTTGTATTTGCCCAAATAACAAGTACCCAAAGAGTGGAACTGCACCACAGTAATCAGAAAGGTATCCAACAACAGGGAAAACCTGTTCAGTAAATTTGGTATGGAAAAAGAAAGTCTTTTCTGTGGGTTTTGTGAAGAGCAACATGAATACCCACATGCACACACAAAAAAATTCACGTTGATCTCAAGATACATTCAAAGTTTGTATATGTGATATATTTATGAGAGAGAGAAAGAGAGAGAGGGAGAAAGAGAGAGAGAATATAAAAGTTATCTGCCCTTGATTTTTGAGAAAGGTTGATCAGTGTTGGAAGTCTGAGATTCATGTAGGAAGGAAAAGATGAGATGCAAACATTTACTGTGAGTGATGAATTAACTGATTGTTGTCCAGGCTGGGCTATGTGTTTGGAGAAACAAGAGTCAATGAGGCAAAGAGGTCAGTGAAGAGTGGTCATCCTACATTTGTTTAATAAAGTTGCCATGGCATTAACTTGTAGGTTTGAAACATAGTTTGAAACCTACCCATGCGCTATCATCTTTAACCTGACAGAAACTCTTGGTGGTTGGTGCCCTACGGTCTATTTGTTCTTTATTTGGCTAACTGAAAGTCAACACACTCCACAGATTTAGGCAACAGTAACACCCGATACTAGGCGGGTGAACACCTTTGCCATGTAAATAATGTGTCCCCTTTGCATGTGCATCAGGTAAGTAAAAACAGAATGTCTAGGTGCTCTATTACATTCCAGTTGGCTGAAGTGCACACCACAGCACTATGACACATGGTCTTCTGTTCATACCTTACCTTTGTGAAACATGTAAATGATTTCCTATGTTCCAGCATATTGAGCTTTGCTATCTCGCTGGCACTTACATCATCAATCACTCGAGGCTAAATGAAATTCTACTTTCATCTAACCCAGTCTCTCCCAAAGGGGCTCTCTGGTGTTATGAAGATCTTAAGACCTCAAGACCAAATTATACAGCAGTCACATCAGTAGAAATCACATTAATAACAACAGTTTAACCTTTCAACAACTCGTCAGGTACATTGAAATTTTCTTCTAGTGCATAGATTGCCAAAGCACAAATGTTAGCTTTGGTCAAGTAATTTTTAAATACATTTTAATTTTGCCATATTTACAGTTTATGAATTTGTTTTTTTCAAGAATAAGTTTTAAAAGTAAAAACATGTTAAGAAAGCAAGTTAATTGCTGGGGGTCGTGGTCTATCTCATGACCTTATTTATCTCATGCTCAAACCTAGAACTACTTCTGCAACTGGTAACATTTGCCTTTTACAAAGGAAAGAGCATACAGATATTAAAAACAATTAACAATAAGATGAGCAGAATATTCTTCATGTTGGTGATGTTGTCATTATGCATAACTATTTTATTTGTTCTTTCAGCTTTAATGTTGGTGCTAAGACAAGAAGCATCCATGTGATTTCTATAAATCAGCACTTCTGGCTTTTCCTGTGTGTACATGTTCACGTTTGTATATAATGATTTCATCATTTGATGCTAGAATATTCACTGAGAGTATGGAAAAATAATTCTAAAATTTCAGAATATAATTTTGTCACAAAAAATTAATAGATAAGATAAATTTTACATAAATGGATATATTTGTGAAATCTGCAAACGTTTTACTTGAGAAAATCTTTGAGGCAAGCTTAATATAAGGCTTAAGGTTTTAAAACAAACATAAAGGCAAAGCAAATCCTTTATCAGGATGTGATAAAGCAGCTGAGACTAGGGAACAATTTGTTTTGAATTAAGTGGTTCTCACAGAACAGAATACTCTGCACTAAAAAGCCTAACGGCAGGTGGGAAAACCAAGGTGGTCCCTAGAGCTGTCAAAGGCAAGCATTTTGCAGATGATAAAGCTGAGGCTTACAAAGAGGTCACACATTTTGCAACAAAGCCAGGTTTTCAGTGTCTCCATGTAGTACTTTTGCCTTATACACGAGTGGCCCAGAGACATGGTTATGTAGCAGAAAAATATACACACAACCAAACAGTTATTCTTCTAGGCTGTCAGCATCATATTAAGAAAGGGCTTAAATTCCTGAAATTCCAGTTTATGGCCTGGCAGCTGCTTAGTAACCCTGAATAACTAGGCCAGATTTTTTTGGTCAGTCTCCTTTGGTATTGCTCAGCTACACATGGTGGCTTTAGTGTGAAATGGGCCAAAATTACAGGAGACTATTGCTTTTCATGGATCCACCATCTGCTTGGGAAGAAGTGAAGAGCCTCAGAGTTGGGGTCAAAATGGCAACTTTCTCTAGATTCATCAATATTAGTTATGGATTCTCGTGTCAGCATCTCCTTCATTTCAATTAGATGTTAAAAGGAAGGTGAGCAGTCACAGCTGTTTATAGGAAGTCATCTGAAAGCCTTTTAAAGAGCCAAGGTAGTCCCATTTACTGTCTTGTCTTTGCAGGGAAGGCAGTAGTGCATCAGGATCTGATTGGAAGTATAATATGTCTGACATTACCTGATATTACCTTTACTCTTCTCCATCTCTTCCTCTGCCTACCTTTCCTTCCATCTAGCTCAATTTTATTGCTACTGAAAGTTGACTGTAACCATCAATCACTACTGAACCTTGTTGAAAGGTAGGTTTTTATGGAAAAGGTCTGAAACTACGAAGAAGGATATCCACTTGTAACATCATCCTCAGTGATGCTTCTGCCAACACTCTCCAGGACAAACATTGAGTGGTAAGACTCTTACTTTTATAATCGATGATAGAGAGAATGAAGGGAAATTACAAAACAATAGAGATCATCTTTTTTTTCTTCCCTGTACTTCTCAAAGAAATGTTTGAGAAGTGGGGCCCTTTAAGATGTTAAAACAATCCCTCCAGTGGGGCCCTCCAGTGGGGCCCTTTAAGATTGTTTTAACATCTTAAAGGGCCCCACTGGAGGGAAGGCTCAGTGGTTAAGAGCACTGGGTGCTCTTCCAGAGGTCCTTACTTCAATTCCCAGTATACACTCGGTGACTCACAACTATCTATAACTGTAGTCCGATAGGATCCTATGTGGATCTGATGCCCTCTTATGGTGTGTAAAAATGAACATGAAGCTAAAATACCCACATACATAAAGTACATAAATAAAAGAATCAATAAATTTGAGAGAGAGAGAGAGAGAGAGAGATGAGCCTACAAGAAAGAAAAAAAACTGAAAAAAAACCCTACAAATGACAAAGGGGATCCCATCATCTTAGCTTTATCATACTGAATCAAGTTCATATCAAGGCTTCTATTTCATTTATTAATATCTCTGTCTTTTTTTTCTTCAGACAATAGATCATAAGCCTATTTTAAAATAATAATTTTTCTTCATAATAAGTGATTTGTAAAATTATATTCTGCATTTCAGATGAAAAGAAGTATAAACATTTTCTCTTTTAAAACTATTTTCAAAGAAAAAGGTCTGCACCACATGTACAACTTTTTAATTAAAGATATACTAGCTGATGGAGCAAATGTCTTTGACCACATTTTATGAATAAAGTTCTATTAAATTATAGATCTTCTGAGGAATTATCTACACTTCCATAGTAATTTGAACTGACATGATAAAGTCGTGGTGTAGCAACCTTTAAAATCTAGTTTGAAGAAAGTGAGAGTAGAATACTAATGAAGCTGACAGTTAGAAATGACTCAAAGGAATAAAGAGAAGTCAAGCCAAAGAAAGGGCAGAAATAACGGAATTTCTTTTGAGGACTGAATAGATGTGAGGCTATGCATATAGTCCACGTACATTTCCTTTCACATCACGTGAGCTAGTGAGCAGTGACAGAAAGCCAAGTTTTGAAACCAAGCATCATTTATCTAGACATCAGCCAGACACCTGAACATGGGAATGCACACACGCAGGCAAACTGTAAGTTGCTGACAATCCAGTTTTAAAATTAAAGAACAAAATTTCATATCAAACTTGCCATTTTTGAACTGTCAAGTTTTCAGTGCTTGGTTTATGATCTTACCAGAATATTCTCACACATTCCACTAAGCAGCATCTTTGTAAAGCATTATTTCTCGTGATATCTTCACATTACGTATCTTCACATTATGCTATGAAATGTACATATACATTACTAAACGATGGGTCCTCATTACACTGTTTTCATATGACTATATGATATACATTGGCCATATTCACCCCTCATTGCCTTCTCTCACCCTTCACGCCCCACTCAGTGAGACCACTGCTTCTTTCTAAATAGTCTAAATAGATCCCACCAGGTAGAAAGAAAACACAGTATTAGTTTTTCTGAATCTGTTTAACAGGATGATGCACTCATTTGCCTTTAAGTTCCATTGTTTATGACAGAGTGAAAGGTCATTGTGTGTATGTACACAACATCTTTATACATTTTATGTCAATAGATATGAAAGTTGATTCCATTATTTGGTTATTGTGCGTACTATAGCAGTAAATATGGTTGTCCCCATATCACTGTAGTAAAACTGTGATTCTTTTTGGTAAAATCCCAAAGTGACCCAGTTAGATGAAAGGAGTACCTTTAATTTTAGATTATTATAGATATTTCTTATTGATTCCATTAGTGGTTGAACTAATCAACATTCACATCAAATGTGTTTGTAGGAAATTTTTTCCATGATACCTTGTTGGCACTTGTTTGCTTTTTAGGTGATAGCCATGCAGTCTGGGGTGACTCTGAGTGAAGTTTTGATTTGGTTTTCCCTGTTGGCTAAGGAAGGTGAGCATTTCTTAATAGATTGACCATTTTCAGTCTGCCTTTCAGAAATTAACCTACCCTTTCAGTTGTCCATCTACTAATACGATGATTAGGGTTTAGTGTATTTAATGTTTGAATAAGTTATATATTCTATATATTATCATTAATCCAAATTTCTGTGAATTTCTGTTAAGGATTTTTCCATTTTATATACTGTCTCTTTACACCGATAATTGTATCTTTTGTAGCTCAGAAGATTTTTAATTCCTAAAATACTTTGTCTCCTTTTTGCTATTATTAATTTTAAAGTTTAAGGTCTTATTCATTTGGTTCTTTGAATAACTAAGCTTTATACAGTGTGAGAAATAAGTCTGGGATATCAGTCTTCTGTATGTAACTACCCAGTTTCCAAAAAACTATTTGCCAAAGAGAGTGTCTTTATATGTTCTCTCTTTTGTTTCATTTCATAAATCCATGTCCCTTATTTGTGTGTGTGTGTGTGTGTGTGTGTGTGTGTGTGTGTGTATGTGCCTGCGTGTGTGCATGGCTCTATATAGTATAATTAAAAGTCAGGTGTTAGAAAACCACAAACACTATTTATTTTCCTCAGGGCTGCTGGTGTTAATCAGGGCTCTAATGTGTTAGAAACTGGCTAATTTAATGGAGAAGATCTCTAGACATATGAAAAATTGAGACTGGGATCTAAAGTAATATGGGCAACATCTTTTGAGTGATGAGCCTGGCAGTTTTGTTAATAGCCCAAGACCAGCATAGGCATATGTTGGTATTTAGGAATGAAAATGTGGAACCTTGATCTGTAGTCTCCTGTGTGCTATGCTTCACTTGCCAGCAGAGGCAAAGCACAATTGGAAAGCTTGGGAACATGAAAGAGAATTGTTTCTTCTGCCCTCATCATTGGATATACTTACAAAAATACAGATTCATGTTCTTCCCCTTACAGCCATTTCCACAGTAACAGTTATCTGTGGATAAAGGCTCAGATCTGTACTAAGATAAGCAAATAAAACATTTTCATACTTAATGGATGGGTAATGATGCCATCAGTTTTATCACTTCTGCAACTTCATCTTCAGACACTGTGTTCAGATTACATTCAAATGTGCATTTAAGTATCAGATACCACCTAAATGTCAGGGAGAGAGAGAAATTAGACTAGTCTTGGCAGTCTGAAAGAAAGATGCTGTCAAAGGTCATCAATAAGTCTGACAAAACAGTGCTCATTAACAGCGTCTGTCAGCACCTCCATTTGGAAGTCATTTGGATATTTTCAGTGACCCAGTCAACTCCCATTGGCTGGGTAGTGACCTTGGCCAGGGTGAAACCTATTTGCTGTAGCTGCTATAACCTATTGTAGGCAAAATCCAGGATCACAGATGGTCTTGGGTCAGCAAAGAGGAACTTGTCTGTCACTGCTATTGAAGAAGAAACTCCTCAACAGTGCAATTGAACTGGCACAGGGGTTGTGGTTCACATGAGTCATAAGAGAATTGTTCAAATTTCCTTAACTTTAAAGACATGTTGTACTCTTGTGATCTCAAAGTTCATGAGTTTGATGAATACATAAAAAAGAAAAAAAAAATAGCACAGCTACTTGAGTTTAAGAAACAACTGTACTTTTTAAAAACAAATTCCCACAGCACTTACAGTGCATTAATTTCCAGAGCAGGTAAAGAGCAGTTTCTCTGACATTTTAAATCCATGCTTATTAACAAATTGAATTGGCTTCTATATGAGAAAATACCTTACTCTTCTCATGGACACAGCCCTTCCCAAGTCACAAGATCAGTATAAAATATTTCTACAGTAGAGTATATTTTTAATTTTGAAAGTAATTATAACAAGCAGAGAAACATTAACCTCTTTAATGATAAAGCCCTGATCTATTTTATAGTTTTAAAGTTATATAGATATCTATATATTAATGCATGTATATACACATACATACACATAGATATGTATGTGTATATGAATTCATATATATTTACATATATGCATACAGACATATATGATCTTGAGTGGCATGTAGCTCTAGACTTTTGTTCTAAAAAATAAGGTACATTTATAATTGGCAACATTCCTAATGAAAACACATGCAATGATTGGAATGTATGAATGGAATGATTAATCAATGTGAAAATATAAATAACTTTCAGATTATGAATGAGTTTTTAGCTACCATGAAATTTCTAAGAAATAGTAAATGCTCCTTCCTTTTCACTGCCTAAGTTCAAAGCTTTCTCTACTCCCTCCCCATTTTCTGTCCTCCCTAGGCTTCCTTGAAATGTTTTTTGTATCAAATAGGATGAAAAGTGTAAAAAAGAGGTGGAAAAGAAAATGAGAAGAAAATAAAATATTAATAATCACCAAATTACTTTCAACCTACCAAAGAATAGAGAATAGCAAGAGAATATGACTTATTCACTCTTAAAACTTGTTGAAAGTTGGCAGATGTTGCAAATGAATTGATTCCCTGCTGTGGACTGCTCATAGTCTGCACTTACTGTCAGAGAAACTTCCTGGATGCTGAGGCTCAGTACAAGTCTTTGATAAGAACTTGTGGAACTTTGCTTAGTGATGAGACAGATGATGCTTTCCTATTCTTGCCTAGAGAAGTAATTGTACTGCCAAACACAGCACAACCCTTCCCCAAGAACCCTAGCATATAGGTGTGTGTGTGTGTGCGTGTGTGTGTGTATGTGTGTGTATGTGTGTGTGTGCATGTGTGTATATGTGTGTATGTGTGTGTGTATGTGTGTGTGCGAGTGTGTATATGTGTGTGTGTGTGTGTGTTTGTGTGTGTGTGTGTATCTATATCTGTTTGTCTGGGGGGGGCATTATAGAGTTTCTTTCTAAATATGCTCAACTTATCTATAACATATACCGTCATTCCGATGGCTTTAAAGATGACACATCTCATTCCCTGAAACTTTCTCTTTAACAGAATTTGTGAAACCTCCCATTTAGGTGAAGGGGCTTTTATGAAAATTGCCTTAGTTCATCTAATTTCTTCTCTGTTTACTTCACCCACTTTGTTGCACATATTGTCATGACCAGTAGCAACTACATTAGGCAATCAAGACACTTACGACAAAATGTCATAGGCTGCAAGTGAATCTGTAGATTCAATCAATAACTACCTGCATGTGCAGAGAGTGGCAGGCATAGGGAATCCCACACTGTGTCAGGATGGGGACAGATTGATTTATGGCACAGCAGTGCAATTTTCAGATGTAAGAGAAAATAGATGGTGATTCAGTTGACTCAGAGCAGGAGAAACAATAATTAATTTATTTTTCTAAGTCATGGTTTATCTTCTAAAATGAGCTCCAAACTTTTCTTATTTTCTGTCTGAAAGAAATAGCCATTTCTAAAGTGCTAACACCACTATACACACAAATAATTTTATTTGGATCTTTATAGTTCCATTGGCATAAGAGCTGTGCAGCTGTTGTTTGCAAAATTGTCATTTCTTGGGTTAAAAGTTCATCCTACATAAGCAGGGTATGGTCACTGCTCAGGAATCAGATGACCACACCAGAGCTACATTCTATGTAGATCATATAATTTGTTTTGGATGGCCTTCCTTCCAGATGCTAAAATATGCTGTATTTGTTAAGAGTTGGCTTCAGCCAGATTCACTCTGGAGTTCAGCTACAACAGTCTAATTAAATGGGATCCATCTCAACACATATGTTTCTTCCATGTTGGAAGTGATTTAGGCTTTCAGTGTCAGAAAGTGACCTCTCCATTGGTTTGTACTGTCAGTCAGCATGCAATTGTGTTTGCACCCCACAGGAAAACCTGAGCTGCATACTTCCCAGATGGCTTTTTCAGACAGAATTCTTTTAGAAAAGAATAAAAGGACACTAGCAAATTCCAAAGAGCAATTCATATTTAAGAGATCTTTTCATTTCTTTTCTTTTCTTTTCTTTTCTTTTCTTTTCTCTTCTCTTCTCTTCTCTTCTCTTCTCTTCTTTCTTTCTTTCTTTCTTTCTTTCTTTCTTTCCTTCCTTCCTTCCTTCTTTCAGAACACATTCAGAGGCATGTGCAAGCTCCATGGGGTGCCTTTGGAGTATGTTTGGAATGTAAACATTTGCTGGAGTTGCCAAGCTGCCACCTGGCTTAGTATGTGACCTTTTATGGAGTTCCCAGTAAAAAGGAATCCTGGTGATCACCAGCATGTGGTTTACCCTTCACCAAAAGAAAAAAGAAAAGGAGAGTAGTGAAGTGAGTGACATGCTCACATGGATGTGAGTTCCCTTTGGCATCCGCATCCTCTGACTGTGCAGAGGATCCATCACAGGTGCAGCTGAGCCACATGCCACTGGGGCCTGTCTTCCTCTATTGCTTTTGTATCTGCCTCTCCTCCTTTTTAACTCTACCTCTTTCTCTTTCTTCTCTCTGAATTTTTCTTGCCCTTCTTTCTCCAATCTCATTTGTAGCACCATCTTTCTGAACTTTTTATTTCTTTTCTTTTCTTTTCTTTTTTTTTTCTTCGAGACAGGGACAGGGTTTCTCTGTGTAGCCTTGGCTGTCCTGGAACTCACTTTGTAGACCAGGCTGGCCTCAAACTCAGAAATCCACCTGCCTCTGTCTCCCAAGTGCTGGGATTAAAGGCATGCCTCACCACTGCCCAGTTACCATCTTTCAATATTAGACCTGAAGTTTATTAATATAGATGGTTTCCTGTGGAGGGGGGTGAATAAACAAACAAAGGAAAAAAATGCCTACTGAATACTCATTCCATGCAAAACTTAAAGTATGTGCCTATAAAAAAATTTGCTACCTCTAGACATTTGAATTTATTGTCACAGATTTTGTTTTTACTTATGTAGAAGCATCGTATCAGGTGATTTTGAATCCTTAATATAAGTAATGTGACATAAGATGAGCTACTTAACAAGGTTGCTTTTCTATCTTCATCTTTACAACCAATGTTTGTGTGTGTGTGTGTATATATATATACGTATATATATATACATGAAAACATGTCAGTTGGTCATGAGTGGTTTAAGCAGAAATAGAGAGAAAAAAAGATTACTTCTCAAATACAGACTTACCTGTTTTCTGAATGAGGTAAGAATTTAAATGCTCAATTTCATAGTAAAGTACTCCGATATCACTGAAGCTTTCAGACATGTTATGTATGGCAACTGTGAGTATTTAGTCTTCCTTCTCTTTAGGTTTATATAATTATTTTATTCATTCATTACTTCCATGAAATACACAGAAGGGAAAACACACACACAGACACCACCCCCCCCATCACACACACACAACCACACACTCTAGCTGGTATGAAAGTGTACCAAAGAGAGAATCTCATTTAAATAACAATAATTTATTAATCTAATCTTTAGTGTTACATATTAAGAATTAGTATGATAGCTAAAACCGAAAGAATGTTGAAGAAGCTATTATAGAATTACAAATATGTATTGTAGTCTTCATTTATTATCATAGAGTCCTCAAATTAAAAGAAAAAGAAACCAGGAGATAAAAGGGATGAATGAGAAAACACAAACAAACAAACAAACCAGTTAATGTCAGATGGGAGAAAGGTGCTATATGAGCTACAAGTTTGTCTAGGGAAAGCCTGGCAGCCAGGATGACCAAGAAGAAAGCCCAAGGTGGAGTGTGATGAGCAGGCTTTGGCACAAGGGGAGTGGCTCATGCTATACAATGGCTGGAAGACACAACAAAGGAGCTGACTGAGCATCAGCAAGAATCACCACTCACTAACATGGGTCACAGGATGTGAATGGTCAGCTAAGGCAAATGGCATATCACAGTTGGTTTCATGTAACTACAGATGTATTAAGATATTTTGTTAGAAAACAGTGTCAAAGGAGGCAGAATGTATTAAGCACAGTTTAATTTGCATTCACCACATGTTCCCTCCTCCTATGCCATGGTGCCCCCTGACTCCTGGGGAGAATTGCAAAGCTTGATTAAAAGGTATATTGCCTTGAAGAGTAGGTACTATGTTCGGTTTTCTGAAAGAAAGCCTGAACTCTTTATAGGAATCATGCTGAGAGACTAGTAAAAAAGGGTTGGTGGTGGGAGAGAGGAGAATGTGGTTTCCAGAGAGTGGGAAGGAAGGAAAATCATTTATCCCCAAACTGCAGGAGACATCTTGGTTCCCTGGGACATGACAGGCACCTGGAAAGTGGCAGACTTTTCAGATAAAGACCTTGTTTGACCAAGGCTGCTATTTTGAGTTTTTCATCCCTGAACAGCATTATCCATAAAAATCTTGACCCTTACTCTTATAAAGTCTCCATGGGAGCTAAGGCTGCCAGGATAGCATCACCAAAACTATCCCTGATGTTCAGAAGAAATAGTTTCTAAAAGTTTGTATGATTAAGGGAGATATAACTTGTTTGTGGTGTCACGAGTGCAGCGCATGTCAACAAAATAGCCAAATAAACTATTCATACACAAAAACACATGCATACACACATATACATGCTTACACATGCACACACATATGCAAACATGCATACGCTCATGAAAAAGCACACACACACACACACACACACACACACATACACACACACATGCACATGCTTATACATGCACACACAAACATGCCCAAGCTTACACATACATACACAGGGGGGATAGAGAGAGAGACAGAGAGACACAGAGAGAGAGAGAGGGAGTCAGAGACAGACACAGAGAGACAGAGAGAGACAGAGACAGAGACAGTGAAAGACAGAGAAAGAGACAGAGAGAGACAGGCAGAGAGAGAAACAGACAGACAGACAGAGACAGAAACAGAGAGACAGAGAAAGAGAGAGAGAGAGTTTTCCAAGGATTTCAAAGGAAAGTTGAAATTATTTGAAGACTAAAGATATTTGGGTGGGTGGGGGAATACCCTCATAGTGGCAGGGGAGGGGGGGGGAGGAAATGGGGAGGTTCCAAAGGGGAGATCTGGAAAGGGGGAAACATTTGAAATGTAAATAGAGTACAAAAAAAAAGAAAGAATACTGGGTTTAATTTAAAATATCTCAGCATTCTTCCCTCAGTTGTTACACACAAAAACCTTTGAGTCATCATAAAACAATTGTGCCAAATGACCCTATGGCATAAGAACATTCTATTGTATGCATGGCTTTTTCCATAAATAATATATATAGTACCTAATCCACCCATTTAAATCTACACTTCAGTTGCTTTCAGTACATCCATAGTTCTACAACTATCATCATGATTTCCTGTATTCTTTTAGCTCAAGACACCCAATGGTCTGTAGGAGTGGCATTCTTTACTTCATTGCTCTCCTATTTTTTAAATATTCGATTGGTTGTATATGCCAACATTAGCTGTTTGTCCATTTATGAACAGATGGATATTTGATCTTTTTTCACTATTTAATTATCCATACACATACACACATACATAGATATATGTATATACATATATATGTACATAAAATGAATCCCCTTACCATGATCAAGTAGCATTTTGCAGTCATTCGGAATCATTACAAGCTCATGTTATCTTCATTAACTATTTAGTTCCTAAATCATTTACTATAAAGTTGTATTCAAATATATCTTTCTAATTCATAATTTATCTTTCATATTTTATTTTACATATTATATAAATTAAAGCTTGCTAGCTAAGTATAGCATTTTAATACATGTTAAATAAGTTCTCCGCAGACATACTTTAAACACTGTATGGTCATACTTCCCAGTACTCATGTTCCTATTTAAGCCAGTTTTTGTTTTATGGTTATTTATTTATTTATTTATTTTATATTGAAGCCTCTCAAAGGTTGCTGGTTCTGAGAGGGTTCAGGTTTCATTTTCTTGACACAATACCTTCTATAAGTAAGAAATAAAGTTTAGATGGCTTTTCTTGCTCAATGAATTGTTAATGTCTTTTCAGTCTGTAGCACTAGCTACTGCTCTGTGGCAGCGTTGCATGACAATATGAACTCAGCATAGCAACACAGAAACAGCAGACCTACATCACCAGAGAGAACTCTGCTAAGCAAGCATGTATGAACAGAACACTCTGCAAAACACTGGATGTCTTTAACAAGACATTCAAGGCAACCCAAATCCCTTCCATATAAGAGAACTCAGTAACCTCTCTGTGCACAGCACTGAAGACATGTGAGCACACTACTTTTGTAAGGGTCCATGGTTCGCCAAAGCATAACATGCCGGACTCAAATAGTATGCAAATGCAAAGACTATTCTGTAGAAGTCCAGCTTGCTGGAGTTTCCCATTACCAGAATCGAGAGACACCCAAGTGAGCTTGCAGGCTTGATTTAAAGCACATTAGGTTACTCTAGGGTAGGGGATCTCTATGTTAATCTGTTGGGTCCATCTCTACGGACATTCCATTACTGGGGTATAGGGGCTGGAAACTTTCTGG
Organism: Rhynchomys soricoides; assembly: GCA_019843965.1. NCBI lineage: Eukaryota > Metazoa > Chordata > Mammalia > Rodentia > Muridae > Rhynchomys > Rhynchomys soricoides. Next base: position 717,761 of record JADRCH010000336.1, read on the forward strand.
AGAGGTCTAAAAGCTGCTGCTGACCCATTGTCCTTGCTTTGGGCCCAGGGGTGGGGCAACTTCTAAGGGTTGGACTTTCCTGGAATTGTCCGGTTCTTAGAAACAGAGGTTTAGGCCTGGTTTCCTTAAATACTGATTTGAAGCCTGTCATGGAATCAGCCTGACCTTCTCACTTTCAGGTTTCTCCATGACAGTTCCCCTGACCCACTCTGACCATAGCAGGACAGTAGGAACCCTTCTCCTTTTTGTGTCTTCCAAAATTGGATACTTCTCAGCTGTGTCATTTCAAGAACAGAATTCACCAGACTCTTGTACTTTCCTTGATGTTTTCTTTAAGTGTAGAAATACAAGAAAATCAGGTCACTAGGTAATCAGACCAACTTTTACTTATTGTTTTAAAAGGAAAACTTATACCTTCTTTAGCGTTTCTTCTCTTGCAACTTCTCCATTTGTAGGGACTCCTAAGTGATTAGGTCAAGCATCTTAAGTACTTGGCTGGTGAAGAAAACAGGCTAGCTGCTTTCAGTCTGGATAAAGAAACTGAATTGAACTTGCTATTAGTGTGCTCAACTGATTAGCCTGTGACCTTCTTAAGTTAACCAACCACAGATTCTGCTGAGCTAAGTCCATAAGGGAATCAGTACAAAGCATGAGTGATGATCATCTTAATGCAAGCTATATAATCTGTAATTCCATATTGGAGACATACACATGGCTGCATGAGCCTGTCAGTATCAATGCCCTTAGGGGAATCTTTTCTGTGTACTGCTCTGATATTTACTAGTGGCAGAATAATCTAGCAGTAAAGCAACATTACATTCTGTGATCTCCATGCAGCATATCCCAGCATTTTAACAGCTCAATATCTACCACCCTTCCCTTCTTTCTTTGACAAGTATTGTTAATGGTCATTGGATATAGTACTCAGACCATCAGGGGAATAGTACCTTTAACAATTAAAATTTCACTCATGTCCAACATAAAATAAGCCTTGCCAACTTAGAAAGTGTCTTTGTTGCCTTAAAATACTTTTACCTTGCTTCTTAATCCCATGAAAAGTTAACATTCTTGGAGTTCTATTTAGTGCGATCCTCACTGAGCAATGGCTAAAGAAAAATATGGGTGTGAACTTGTGCAACAGAATGAGATAGAAATGAAGAATTCTAAGTCTTGGCTGTGTATAGAAAGCTTGGGGATTTAGGAAGTGATCAGCTGTCATTCCACACCCTTAGCCCACTGTACTCCTTAGTTCAGAAAAACTGCAAGGTTTTCTTGTCCAGCACAGATGTTAATCCCCGGTGGCAGTGAGAAATATCCAGGAATTCTGGGTTGGACTTGTAATTCTCCAAGTCCCCTAGCCTGAGGCAAAGCCTCTGAGGAATAATGACTCAAGAAGATGACGAAGAAGTTGGCAGGCTCGAGATCACATTCAAGCCAGAAGAAAGAGGATTCGGGTGGGCGTGCCTGACTATGAGGTGTGTGCTGTGCTGCATGTGCCACAGAGAACTTGTGGAATCAGAGCCACAGGATGCTCCTGAGACCTGAGGCATCAAGCTGAGTCATGTATACACAGAGAGGAGGACAGTTAGGTCAGGGAGAATTGAATTGTGAGCCAGCAATGTTTGGTAATAATAAATAGAAATTCATACCAGGCACGACAGAAGCATTTACCACACTTTCAGCATTTGGAAATGTCTGCTGTTAGCATGATTATTACAGCTCCGACCAGAAATCCCACTGTTTGCATATGGTGCACTCATGTTCTTACAATGCTTCCCAGAGCTCCGTCTTCTTTTTGGTATGCAGCTAGAATATCTCCTGGCTGGAATTCTTCAATGTTGGATAGGATTTTACTCTTAAGGAGAAACATTAAAAACAATAAAATGCCACTTTAAAACGACTTACTATGTGCAGGAAACACAGGTAAAAATACATAGAGAATTCTGTCTCAAGAACTTAGCCTCTATAACATGCGATTTAGATGTGACTAAACCCAACTGGGGTTCTAAAGTGATTTAGATTATCTAAAAATTATTTCTATTGAAAATAATAAACAATGTCTTTAAGGTTGGTAGCATGCTATGTTGCTCCGCAGTAAGTAATTTATCTTCAGGAAGGCGCCTTGAATTACCCTAGGTGTTTCTGACACAGGGTGGAGTCAGCATTGACCATCATGTTATACCCTTACTGGCAGACAAGAGTCAACCCATATTGCTTTGAAGTTGTTCATTTTAACCAAAGTCTTGCTGTTTGCCCCAATTCTTTGCCTATAGTAAAAAAAAAAAAAAAAAAAAAAAAAAAAAAAACAAAACCCACTCTTCTTTTTTAGCTCTCTGTGCTCACCTTTTAAGATTGCACCTCTTAGTTAAATCACAGTGTTTGACTTATCCATTTAAGACAATAACTTCCAGGTTATATGGCAATATGTCCTTTGTTAAGGCCCTGCACTGTTATACCATTTCTACCTCAGAGCTACTCGTTATTTCTTTATCATTGTTCTTGTGAGCAACAATGCAATAAACAAAAAGACTACCTTTTTAATGTTTAATTCAAGTTCAATGATTTTAACTGATGTATAAAATATAAAATTGTATGGCCATATTTTCTGGTTTCAATTTGACTAAGGAATCCATAGGGTGCTCAGGAATAATACTGAAAAGTCAAATCTTTATTTTTGGGATGGGAAGCAGAGATCCCACAATGAAAGTGCCTGAGTGAAGGGAGAGTTCCCTACAGCAGTATCTAAGCAGAACTCTGGACTTCAGTCATCAAGGAGCTCATGTCCCAAATGAGAACATCCCTCTTTGAATCAGGCATATTACAGAGCTACTATCTGTTCCCCAGATTCCTACTGAATCCTACAGCCATACAGAAAATGGCCCTTTCCAAATAGGGCCTTGATGGGTGCTAAGTAGGGATGGATAGAGATGCCCTCGATGGGAATGTGATCCTGGACCTATGTCCTGCTACGCCCTCTACTCACAGGACCTGAGATGCCAAAGCTCTCCACCTCCAGCCCACACCACTGCAACCTTTTTGTGAGGCCAGTATTGGGTCAGGTGCAGAATTCATCAGAGTGCAGCCTCCATGTGCAAAATCCTGCACCCTGGTGACCCCAGTGAGGGATGGATTAGATGTGGGATGAGGGAAGGTGACATTCTGTGTTCCGAAGAGAAATATGGCAGTACAGAGTGGTTGCCTTTCAAGACTAATGCCTATCAGCCCCACTCCGTCCAGAAGACTGGCCATTTTCTTGCCAGAAGCAGATGATACAATGGACTGACTGCACAGGGTCACAGCATTTCTTAGAGGCTTCATCTGGGATCTCCACCAAGCAGGGGCACCATCTATGTAAGACTAACCTGACCAATAGCTTGGCCAAATTTCTCAGCTCCTGATTGTGGCTTTGAATACAAGGCTGCCTATTTTGACTTCTGACAGATGTTACCGATTGTCTCTGCCCCTCCTCCTGCCCCACTTCACAAAAGGTCATTTGATCAGAGACAGTGCTGGAAGGTTTATGTGTAGCCATGTTGTGATCAGCAGGAAATGCTTTGTAGGTCACCCACTTTTTTTTCTGTCCAAAGTTTCCATCTGTCTGTCTATCTATCAAAGCTAAGATCCAGATGTTTGACTCACTGAAATCAGGATGGCACTAGGAAGAGCAAGGTCCTATGACTGATTTTCCTGATTCTGAGTCTTCGAAGGTTTGTTTGTCCTGGACAAAAACTTTTTGTACCTGAATATGGATGCATAGTCCAGCTCACTACTAATAAAGGGAGAGTCTCTTCCTTTTGGTGGATTGGAGGCCCCAGTCTGCCAAGGAAGGGAGGCTTGCTTAGTTTCTTTGATCCCTACAGGATTAGTGGACTTGGTCTGGAACTCTAAGGGAGCCCAGTCATAGAGCCCACCCCCACATCCCCCATCTCACACAGCTTTAAAACTTCACTAATTTTATTTAGAAACAAACAGGATAGCAGAGAAGACACCTCCCCACATTCCTGGGGTGGGGCAAGAAATATAGGTCAGGCTTGAGGACTGGTTATCTGCCCTCTGTTTCCCTAGAGTACTTTATTGTGGATCTGCTGCTTGTGCTCATTCACTGAATGCCTGTGGGCCAGGTTGCCCGTCTCTCAGTACTGAGAACCTAGACTTAGGAGAATTCCTGCCCCAGAAATAGCTAGATCTACTTCTCTTGTGACTCCGACACTGACTGGTCATCTGTTCCAGTAGCATAACTGTCTACCCTAGTACGTGGGTGGGAGTGGAAGGATCTTTCTGTTTCCCCATTGCACGTTGGAGAAGCCCTGAGTGCCCAGTGTGGGACTGAGCTATTATGCATTATGGGGTCAGAGCTCCTGTCCCTCTTTGGTGACTGGAAATCCCTGCTGTGGTTTTGTTGGATAGGCCCAGGTGACTGCTTCCCATCCAAAGCCATCTGTGGAACTTCTGTGGGATCCTTTGCCAAAATCCCAAGGCAAAATCCAAGGATCCAAGGCCATTTGCACCAAGTTGCCAGTTTCCTTTTCCTAAGAACTTTTAAAAAACAAACAAACAAAAAAAAAAACCCTAGCTCCCAACATGCTTCCAAAAGCCATGTTCCATCTTTCCTGGATCACTAAAGTGAAGTATTACAGCTGTGTAGTTCCTAATCTGGCCTTGGCTTGCTGGGATAAAACTTTATTATGTATTTTCTAAGGCACAGGTTCTATACCGTAATGTCCTATGCGAAATAAAAAATTAATGAAATTTTAAATTTTATTATTTTAACATGTATGCATGTTTAGTGATGTTTATATTTTGAAATAAAATTTACGATTCATTAAAAACTATATAAAATTGCACGTAGTTAACTTTACTGTTCTCCCAATTGAATCATCTTGACAATGACAGACTTACACACTCTTGACAGCTATCATGTGATAATTTGATCCATATATTCACCGTGCAGAACTTAGAGCAGGTTAAACATAACTGACTCTTTAAACATTATCATTACTGTTGTTAGGATGATTCCATTTAGAACCAGTTCTTACACCTGTAAAATTACTACTGTGCCATTATTTGATCCACATGCTAGTGAATAGCATGTCAAAACGTTTTCCTCAGTTATTAGCACCCTTTGACCAACCATTCTTAGGTTCTAGCCTCTTTTGTCATAATTTATTCTACTCTCAGCCGAACTGTGACCAAGGTAAAGAGAAATAATCAATATATGTGACTGTGTCACTTCTGTGTATGTCTTATTTCACTTACTTAATGACTTACAGTTGTATCTACACTGTTGCAATGACAGGACCTTGTCATTTATAGTGAATACAATTCTATTGTGAAATGATACCATATTCTCTGTTCATTTATTGATAGAGCATTTAGATTGTATTTCTTAGCTTTTAAAATAGTGTACAAATGAATATGAGAGTACAGATATTAATTACCTCATCAGATATATATTTTAAATCCTGATCATTTCACCCCTCCTGGTCAACCTCTCTCACAATCCTCCTATCTCCTCTCCTTCTCTCCTCTGAGTGGGTGGGGTCTTCTTGGGTATCCCCCAACCTGGTACTTAAGTCTCTTCCAAGTCCAGGCACTTCCTCTCCCACTGAGACAAAACAAAGCAGCCCAGCTAGAAGAACATATCCCATGTACAGGTAACAGCATTTGGGATAACCCCTGTTCTAACTGAGCTATATATCTGCTACATATGTAGCATGTGGACCTAGGGTCCAGCCAGAGTATGCACTTTGGCTGATGGTTCAGTCTCTGAGAACCTCATGCATCTAGGTTAGTTGATCCTGTTGGTCTTTCTGTGGATTTTCTATCCCTTAGAGACTGCAATCCTTCCTCCTATTCTTCCATAAGAGTCCCAAAGCTCCATCCTATGTTTGGCTGTAGGTGTCTGCCACCTGGGTCAGTTGGTAGGTCAGGTCTCTCAGAAGACAGCCAAGCTAGACTCCTGTCTGAAAGTATAACAGAGAATCATTAATAGTGTCAGGGATTGGTGCTTGCCAGTGGGATGGATGAGTCTTATGTTGGGACAGTTATTGGTTGGCCATTCCCTCAGTCTCTGTTCAATCTCCCATGCCTGCATTTCTCAGAGACAGGATAAATTGGGGGTCGAAAGTTCTGTGGTTGTGTTGGTGTCCCTATTCCTCCACTGGAGTTCTTGCCTGGCCAGGAGACACCCCCTCAGGTTACATATCCTTAAAGCTGTGAGCCACAGATAAGGACAACCCATTCATTCTTGGGTGCCTCCCTTTTCCCAGGTCTCCATCTATTTCTGGATACGCTCCCTATGTGCTCTGCTCTCCAACAGTTGCAGATTTCCATTAATTCTCATGGCCATAGGACCATCACCCCTGCCACTCCCACACCCATCCCAGAACCCCCCATTCCCCTCCTGGTCCTCAATCTCACCCAGTTCCCTCTCTCTATTTGCCCTCTACAGCCTTTCCATTCTCTCTTCTAAGTGAGGCTCACACATCCTACCTTGTGCCCTCCATCCTGTCCAGCCTCCTTGAGGCTGTGGAGTGTAGCATGGACATACTGCATTTTATGGCTAATATCCACTTATAAGTGAATACATACCTTGGATGCCCTTCTGGGACTGGGTTACCGCCCTCCAGATGATATTATAAGAACCATCAATTTACCTCCTAAATTCATGATGTCTTTTTATAGTTGAATGATATTCCACTGTGTAGATGTACCACATTTTCTTTATCAATTCTTCAGTTGTGGAACACATCTGGGTTGTTTTGAGTTTCTGGATAGTACAAATAAAGCTGCTATGAATACATTTGAGCATGCCTTCAATGCTCTTTGGGGTATATTCCCAGGAGTGTTATAGCTGGGTCTTAAGGTAGAACAATACCCAGTTTTCTGAGAAACAACAAAATTGATTTCCAAAGTGGTTGTTCAAGTTTGCACTCACACCAGCAATGGGAAATGCTCACCTTGCTCCACATCATGTGGATACCAGCATGTGCTATCACTTGAAATTTTTATCTTAACTTTCTGATGGGTGTAAGATAGAATCTCAGAATTGTTTTGATTTCCATTTTCCTGATGACTAAGGACTTTAAACATTTCTTTAAGTGCTTGTTGGCCATTTGAATTCTCTCAACAGAGAGAATTCTCTGTTGAGAATTCTCTGTTTAGCACTGCACCCCGTTTTAAAATTGGATTATTTCGGTTGTAGATGTTTAAATTCTTGAGATCTTTATAAATTTTGATATTAGCTCTCTGTCAGATCTAGGGTTAGTTAAGATTTTTTCTCAATCTGTAGGTTGCCGATTTGTCTTATTGACAGTGTCCATTGCCTTACAGAACTTTTCAGTTTCATATTTTTCCATTTATCAATTGTTGATATTAGAGCCTGAGCCATTGATGTTCTGTTCAGGAAACTGCCTCTTAAACCAACGCATTTAAGGTACTTCCCACTTCCTTTTCTATGAGATTTAGTGTATCCAGTTTTATGTTAAGATCCTTGATCCACTTAGATTTAAGTTTTGTGCAGGGTGATAAATATGTATCTATTTTCATTCTTATACATGAAGACATCTAGTTAGACCAGCACCATTCATTGAAGATGCTTTCTTTTCTCCATTGTATGGTTTTGGCTTCTTTATCAAAAATAAAGTCCACAGATATGTGGGTTTATTTCTGGGTTTCTGATTCAATCCCATTGATCGATGCGACTGATTCTGTTCCAATACTATGCAACTTTTGTCACTATTGCTCTATACTACAATTTAAGGACAGAGATAGGGATCCCTTCCAAAGTTTTTTTTTTTTTTTCAGGATTGTTTTGGCTATCTTGGGTTTTTTATTTTTTCATATGAAGTTGATAATTGCTCTTTCAAAGTCTATAAAAAGTTGTGTTGGAATTTTGAAGGGATTGCATTGAATTTGTAGATTGCTTTTAATAAGATGGTCATTCTATATTAATCTTACTTATCCATGACCATGGGAGAACTTTACATCTTCTTTTATCTCTTTCAATTTCTTTCTTCAGTGACTTGAAGTTCTCATCATGCAGATCTTTTGCTTGCTTAGAGTTATACTAGGATATTTAATATTATTCATGGTTATTATAAAGGGTGTTGTTTCTCTAATTTCTTTCTCAGACCATTTATCATTTGTATAGAGGAAGGATATAGATTTCTTTGAGTTAATTTTGTATATAGCCACTTTGCTGAAGCTATTTATTAGCTGTAGGAGTTTTATTTTGGGTTGCTTATGTATACTATGATATCATCTGAAAATAGCAATAGTCTGACTTTTTCCTTTCCAAATTTTATCCCCTTGATCTATCCTTTAGTTTTCTTGTTGCTCTGGATAGAACTTCAAGTACTATATTGAATAAATAGCATGGGAGTGGGCAGCCTGTATCATTCCTGATTTTAGTAAAATTGCTTAAATTTCCCTCCATTTAGCTTGATGTTGGCTACTGGCTTGCTGTATATTGCTTTGATTATTTTTATGTATGTGTCTTGTAGTCCTGGTCTCTCTACTTGAACAAAATCCAACATGAAGGGCTGTTAGATTTTGTCAAAGGCTTTTTCAGCATCTAATGAGATGATCATGTGATTTTTTTCTTTCAATTTGTTTATATGGTGGATTGCATTGATGGTTTATCATATATTGAACAATCCCTGCATCCCTGGGACGAGGCCTTGATCATGATATATGATGTTTTTGATGTGTTTCTGGATTTGGTTTGCTAGTATTTTATTGAGTATTTTTGCATCAATGTTCAGTCTGAAGAAAAGATATATTTTAGTTAGATTGAACTATTAATTAGTTTGACTTAATACATAATCCATCTATATATCTACTTATCTATCTATCTATTCACTCATAAATGTATACAATTATTTTAACTCCTTTTAAATAATGTATATATAAAATAAATTAAATAGCATATAGGTGTTTAGTAAAGAAAAGACAAAGATAGATGCTTTTTATGTTGATTTCAGTACCATTCAGCTTTATTGACTACACTGATTAGTTGCAAAGTTTTGGTGAGGCTGTTAGGCCACCTGACATGTGGCATTTCATAATATGTCTGGGTTAACTTTGATGTTTTTTCTGATTTGGGTGTCTTTTACTTTTTAACTGATCTCTGTTTTTACCAGAACTTACTAGAACTATGTTGACAAAATAGCTAGAGTGGACATTTTTGCCCTTACTAGATCTTAGTAGAATATTTTCAGACTTTTCACCATTTAACTAAGATGTTAACTATGGGATTTTCAAAACTAGCTTTTATGGGTTTGAATAAATTTTTCTCTGAGTCTTAATTTAAAAAGCATGTTAAATTTTGTCAAATCCATTATATAGTTCATCAATCAATCTACTAGTGGAAGGTATCACATTGACTGACTTGCTTTTGTATCCAAGAACAAACCATTTTTTTCATGTTATATGATCTTTTGGATGCGTTGTTGGATTTTGCTTATAGCATTTTATTGGGAACATTTGGTCTCATGTTCATCATAGGTATTGGTCTATCACTTTCTTGTGGTGTCTATATCTGGCTTTGGTATCAGTGTAACTCTAGCTTCACAAAAAAGAGATTGGAAATCTTCCTTCCATTCTATTTTACTATGTACTATGTGTGAGGTAGAGTATGTGGCTTTGTATACTATGTCCCAGTCTAAGTCTTTTGAAATGTTAACTTACTAAATCTTAACCCAGTGGGTCATATTCCATGAGTATCACTATGTTAGAGATGAGAAAACTGAAGGCAGAAAAATTAATGTTTTTTCCAGTGTCACAGATGAAGTAAGAGACAGATAAAGGATTTGCACGCAGACATTTTGGATCAAGATTGTCCTGAGGTTTGCAACAACAAATATATTAAGTCTATGTCAATTCTAGTAACTTAGACAAGCCAGAACAAGTTTATGTGGTGCAACAAACATTCATACTAGCCTAGTTATATATTAAATTACATGGGTTGTCTACCAAGAAAGAGTTGAAACCAATTGTTGAAGAAACTGAGATTCTATAACAACTTCCAGCTCAACTTATTTTCTCCTTTCTTGGAGTATCAGAATTCTGTTATCTACTAACAGAGTAGTCGCTTTGAACAAAGGTTATTGTTTGTAGACTTTTTTCATTATTTGGTTGAAATAACCTTGGCAGCCATGCATTAGAGTCAAAATAATCCCATCAAAAGCAGATTGGCTTCACAGGCTTACTTCGGTGATATCTTATGCTAAGTTATTACAGTAACGTAGTTGAGTCTTCACAAAGTCTAGCAGAGGAAAAGACATTGGTAGAATACACTGCCGAGGCCAGTCTCATGGAGGTAGTTGTACCTATTGATGTCAGAACGATAAAAAAGAGTGCAATAAAACGAAGTGGAATACAAGTCTGGACAGTGCCTGTCTTCAGGGACTTCCATTCCTGTAACAGTAGAAAATTTCAGACTTTGCTTTTGAATGAGGTAAAAAGCAAAGAAATTAGACCTTTACCACAACAGGACAAGTGTTTAAGAGACCAGATTTTATGTGGGGACTCACTGGATTGTGAGTGTTGAGTTGGAATGAATGGGCTTTATTTGCCAAAAGATGCTATCATAATGTGTCAGTTAAGAAACATTGAAAGCAGAGCAGTATAGAAACTGTCATGAAATCCAAGATACCTGCTTTTTAAAGTTTTCAGTACAAGCATTTATTAAAGGAAATGTTTATTACATTACATTATTTATTTGTGTGTGTGTGTTTCTGTGTGTGCTTGTGACATGTGGAGATCAAAGGACAACTTGCAGGATTCAGTTGTCTTCTTCTACCATAGGTCCTGGGTATTAAAACTCAGTTGGTCAGGCTTTGAGCAAGAACATTTATCCACTGAGCCATCCTGCAGGCCAAAAAATTTAACTACTCTATATGATGAGATTTATCCAGGCTCTGGAAATAATGATATATTTTCTCTTGTATACTTGTCACTTTAATCGTTCTTTGGCCACCACCTCTGCTCACCCCAGTCACAGCCCCTCTAAAGGTCTCCCATAGGATGGAGGCTGCTAACCCCCAGGCCTGCTCTCTAAAACTCCATTTTCTCTTGGCTTCTGGGACTGTTCTACTCAAGCATTCCTTCCAGTTTCTGTCAGAAGTGCTTCCCCTTCCAGCCCATCATTAAAGTCAGTACTCCTCGGATTTCTGTTTAGACTACTCTATATTTTTATTGATTCTCTTGCCTTGAGTAATCTCATGCAAGTCCTTGGCTTTAATTATCTCTAACCAAATAGTCATGTGATCATACCCATTTCCTGTCACTTCCCTTCTCTCTTGTCCCTTCCTATTACAAGATCTATATACACCTCAAAAATAACAGTGTTTCAAAGGACAAGCATAATGAATCTGCATGTTTCATTTCCAAATACTTTTAGTTCTACAATGGCTATATAAATGTTAAGCATGTCAGTCTATCCACCCATTTATACAAGAGACTGCTTTTAAAAGTCCTCTATAAATCTTAAATCAATTCCCTTGGTATTTCTTGGCCAGAATTACGCCAATTTTAAACTTCACTGTCATAGTTCAGATTGCCAGTATATCTTACATCAAACTTATTAATCATTCATTTAATCCTTTACAGTAGAATATTTCTGCAATATTATTGACATTGTCAATCTCCTTTTTAAGAATTAGGCATGACCATCAGTAAGTCCAATAGCCATTAGCTAGCTTCTGGGGGCCTTTCCCTGTTCACACTTTTTCTCTTACCAGCCGCCTCTAGTCAGTCTCTAATTCCCCCTAAAGTTATAGCAAATGAACTGGCTTGGCTCTTTTATCTCTCTCAGTTCTGTGACTCTTCATATGATTTGAACTCGGTCCAGAATTGGCCCTTATTCCATTTCATCATAACTATGTTTTTCATACTTTGTTGTTGTTGTTGTTCCTTGGTCCCATAAGCTTTGACCCTGCCAGTATCACAGGAGATAACAATATAGGACACCTCTATGTCCTCTTCTCTTATTTGCATGCTCATGAAATAAGAAATAAGGTTTATTTGGACTCATCTTCCTCACAACAGGCTAAGTGGAGGACTTATTCACTCTTATCAGCAAAGAAGGGAAAGCACAGAATGAAGAGTTGTAGAAATGTGTTACACTAATTATCTCCTGCCTCATCTCCTGGGTAATTTTCTCCTTCTGCAGATATATTAACTTCCTTTTATTAGGACAAAAGTCATACATTTTTACCAAACAAAATTACTAAGTTGAGCTTTGGGGTATAAATGAAAACAAAAAATAATTCTTACTATAATTTACTCGATGGCTTAACACAAATTTAAGATAGTTATTTCTATAGATTACTAGAAAAAAGTAAAAGTCTGCACTTTAAAAACACTAAGGAGTATATATATGTGTATGTAATTCTTACATTAAGATATAAAAATAGAGTCTCTGCATTTTTGGGTTGACATACTTAAATACTAACTGGTAATAATAAATTCCCAGTTTTTAAAGTATTTATTAATGGATCATTATTTATCATATGCAACACATGTCACATAATGCATGCAGATAAGAAGATGGTCACTATAAAGAAACAATCCATTCCTTGACTAAACCACATGGCTGACATTTTGTTAGTGCCAGGAGCAGCTAAAATTCTTGATACAGCATTCACAGTAGCTGTCAGACTGCCTGTTAAATCTAGATTTATCCATCCTATGTTCTCATACTTTGCATTCTGTCTCCCATTTTCACCTATTTCCACCCAAGAAAACTACTAGTGAAAAATGGTTTTGAGCCATTTACATGGATTGTTTCCTATTTCTTATAGGCCTTTTTATTTTTTTATGGTAGTAGGCAAGCTATCTATGGCCTCTCCAAAATGTCTTTGGTAATTTTGTCTTATCTCCCTGACTAGTAAAACACATCCTAGAAAGTATTATTATGTGCCCTTTATTTCCTCCATATCAAATAAGATGAATCCAGACACAGCAGATACTCATAAATATGGTTTGATTAATTGAATGCATATGGACTCTCTTCTGTTTAATGTTTACAGTATTAATCATCATCTGTGGCTCTGCTGAATTCTTCTATAGTTACATACAAACCAAGCATGTAATTTCAGATCCTCCTCTGTATGTCTGTCAAGCCTTCCAAATAATGCAGACTCATAGATCAGATTTATAGATACACGTTCTTATGTTTCTTTGTGATCTATTCTTTCCTACCACGCTCTTGCTGACTTATATACTATTATGGGGGTGATAAATATAAGCAGTAAACAAATGCTCTTTTATTTAGTACAATATAAACACCTACAAAAAATATTCCTATATCTTTAACTCTGCTCTTCAGGAAGACTATGAGGTTTTAAATGTTTAAACTTTCTAAGGTTTTTAACTTCTAGGGTGTTATGTTTCAGAGGGTATCCTCTAGAGAAAGCAGAAAATTGTAATTTTATTTGATAAATGTTTCATTAAATAAAACGAAAGCTAGAGAATAGTAATATAGAAGGCATGTTTGCTCTACATCTGGCTGGAAGGCATGAGGAAGGGCAGAAACAACAGAAATTTGAAAAATAAAAAGGAGTCAGCTGGTTTGGTTTCCTATCAGCTCTCAAATTATTTGCAGTTTAATTCATAAAACCAAACAACCATGGCCACTCATTACTATGTCCTCTCTTGAGTCCAGTAACCCCAAGTAGCTGTTCACAGGCAGGTCATCTATCCCCACCATGATCCCAATTCTTAGGTTGAAACCTTAATTCCCAATGTGATGGTACAAAGAAACAGGACCTAGGGGAGGGAGTTAGGATAAGCATAAGAATGAGAAATCAGGTGATGGGCTTAGCTCCATTTGTAGAAAGAATGCCAAGCATTCTCTGCTTACTACCTATCAGGTATTGTCATTATGAGAAGATTACTATAAATCAGGAAGACAGCCTATAGCAGACCATGACTATTCTGACATCTTTATCTCAGACCTTCAGCCTTCAGGTTGGAAATGCAGTTTTTCAAGCATGGCTCTCTAGGACATTTACTAGTGTTACCCAGTGGTTCTGACCATTTCATATCTCTGTGACAGCAAGATGATGATTGAGACCGGAACCATCCAAAAAGCCCCCTTCACTTTCTTGTTGAGGAAGATGGAAGACTCAGCTATTAGATGGGAATGGTGATATTATGAAACTATAGCCATTTCTCTCTCTCTATGTTGTCTTTCACACAATGTAGCCAAGCTGGTCTTGTGATAACCTCAAGGGCCAAATTGTCATGTTTCAAGAGAAAGACAAGGCTATGTTATAGGATTTGACCTGTGTGTAAGCAGCATCATTTTCAGCACATGCTCTTAGTTAAATTTTGGTTATTGAAGACAACCCACAGAGAGGGTGAACCAGGATCCCTTCCCAGATGGAAATAGCAGAAACATGTACATGTACCCGGAAAAATGATCTACATCTGTTCTCACGGTGTTAATTGGGAGGAGAGGTTAAAGGAAACTTATCTAATAAAAAACAAAGTGAGAGAGTGGTTACAGAATTACTGAATTATAGAAGGCAGAGGAGTGCTGAATTGCTCATGTTACCTACTCAGCTGTCTGCTTTGATTTACTTCTTGCTGCAGTGCCCAGGAAGAGTCCCTTTCAGTTCCCATTTTGTCCTTACTCTCCTGGGCTTTTGTATGTGCTTTGTAATGCCTTGGATAGCTGAACCTTATATGAGAATACAAAACAAGACAACATTTCTACCTTCTTTGAATTTTGAGGAGCTCTTGTCCCACCCCCAGTGGAGGAAAGTATTTAATGTTCATATCTGTTTGTAGTGCCAAGAAAGTGTTAGTGAATCTCCCCAAACAGACAGGAGCTGATGTAATGCAAATCACAATAGGGCCTTTATTCGGGCTAGCTCAGGCCCTTCAGCCCACTGCTCGTGTGCAGGATGGTTTTGGTGGAGACCTGTGCTCCACATTTATTGGGGTAAGACTTTATAGAAAGCAACAAGTGGGGGGTGGGGGGTGAGCATTTCTAGCCTGGCAAGCATCTAATTGGAGAGCTACTATGACCTTTAGCATAATTGGCTGTGGCTGGGAGTCAAACCGTAAACTTAACTTCTATGTCCCTCTGCATTGGTGGTGATCAGGCAGGGGGCAAGATTGTTGGGAATTCTCCTAGAAACACTGGATTGTTGGGAGAAATTGACACTGGTCTGTTGGGGTTAGCTTAGAAACTGAAGCTAGACTTGGGTTTTGTTGGGGGGTAACTCAGAAACTAATGCCAAGTAGCAGTCTGTTGGTTTATCTGAGTTCATGTTCTGTGAAATGGAGTCTGAACTTAAAAGATTTGGTCTCTCACTTTGACCTTATTCACACTGTTCCATCCATGTGGCCAGATATGCTGCCACTCATTCTAGAACTTCTCAGGTAAAAAGCTGTCTGTCAACACATTAGCACCATGGTTTGCAAGTTCTGCCCTTATCTCTCTCAGTTTGGAACTTATCACATAAAAACACTACACTGGTTAACTTTCTTATGCATGGGATCAAATACATGACAGAAAAGTTGAAAGAGGTTTTGGCTCCCAGTTTCAGATGTTCAGTATGTAGATGCTCAGGCAGAGAATCAGTGCCTTTGAAGAAGGAGCAGAGAAGCTGTTTTAACACTGTGGATCAGAAGCAGAACTAAAATGCCTGAGTTGGCTTGACTTGGCTTGACTTTCCTTTTTCTGTAGCCTACAGAATGATGCTTCCTACATTGAGAATACTCTCACAGAGATAACCATAGAAGTCTTAATGTGTATAGAAAGCTGTATCTAGGTGATCTTCATTTAAGCTCCAGATGTTCCTGCTCTGGTGAACATCTGCTTAATGATGTAAGATGTGTTTCTAAAGCCTCCAAGGTCAACTTTGTATACTCAATAGCCTGTTTTGAGGAAAATCATTCGGAAGGTAGTCTTTCTGTTTGTTTCTTCCCTGGCTTCCCATTTATTTATTAACAAAACCAAAAAATCTTGCATATTCTCCCGGATGATTAAAAGATAACAAGGCACTTTAGTCTGGTAGCGATTTTAGGGACATTCAATGACAATTAAAATGTAAGATAAATGAGGTGCTTCTTACCTACACTCATAGTGTTTGTTAGCTAGAGGCAGAAGAAAAGAAAACAAGAGAAAAAAGAAGAGAACAAAGGAAAGTAAAGAAGGTGGAAGGAACTGTACCAAAACCTAAGTTTCAATCCATTCTTTATTCAGTATAACAATTAAGTTCCTATTTACATACGTAGGCATTCCATGACTTCAACTAAAAGGTCTTTACGAAGTGCTTTCTATGAAGCACCTATACATATGCTCGATTTTATGTCAATGAATTGAATAAACCTTTCAGTCAATGGCCTGTTCTTACCATTAAATGACTTGCTCTTTGTTTTTTCTCATTTTCCATTCTCATTGAGTTAACATTAGATTTTGTCTGCCATCTAGTGGAATACTGACAAATCACATGTAAAAATTTTCAAAATCATCATTGTAGTAGTTCAAACCCATTTGTCTGTACATATAGTAAGTTTCTATCTTGGTTCAAACTTGTTACATTATATGTCTAGAAATTTACTGATTTCTTTTAGATGGTCTTGATTTTTGTTTGTTTGTTTGTTTGTTTTCTTAGAATACATTTTCAAAACAGTATATAACTACCCTCTTGGTATTACTGGAATCTGTAATGCTAGTGTTTTTATTTCTGCTCCCTGCCCCTCCCCTCTTTCTTCCTTCTCTCTCCTTAGTTTGGCTGCTTGTCCATTTTACCCAATCTTTTTAAAGAATCAAACCTTTGTTTTACTGATTATTTTACTGCCTTTTAAGTTTTTAACCAATGTTTGTATCTTTGGCTGACTTAGGATTTGTCTCTCTGTGTTTTTTTTAAACCTCAATTTTCTTCATTTAGTTATTTATTTTAACTTTCTAATATTTAATGTAGGTATTCACAGCTTCAAATGTCCTTCTTTGACCAGCTTTTGTTACAATTCAGTAACTAATGAGTTATGCATTTGCTTTCATTTGGCTGTGGTGTTGTAATTGTTGAGATAATTTTTTATTAAGTTCTTGTTAATTTACCTATTAGCTCCCTGATTACTTAATAGTTTATTACTTAATCTCCACTTTTTTGGCTATCTTCTTTAGTTATGTAGTTTGAGGTTTTTTTTTTTTTTTTTTTAGTTCGTTTTGAGTTATTTGAGTTTTGAGGTTTGAGGTTTTGAGTTTATTTCTTTGTGACCTGATAAAATGTACAAATTATTTTAATTTTATTGTGTAAAATACGTTAGATCTTGTAAAACATTTTGTGTGCTTAGAAGAATGTATAGTCAGAGGCAGATGAATGAAATATTGTGTGATGTCCCTTATGTCCATTTGATCTCTAGTGTCATGTGACTTTGGAGTTTCTTTTCTATGCAGTCTGTCTGTCTGTCTGTCTGTCTGTATGTATGTATGTAGTGTGTGTGTGTGTGTGTGTGTGTGTGTGTGTGTGTGTGTTTGGGTGTGTGTGAAGTGGATCAAGGTTCTGGGTGACCTGGTAAGGTTTTGCAGTCACTTGCTATTGTGTTGAGGTTTATTCCACCCTTGTTTAGGATACTGGGTGTGTCCATATCCACTGGGTATGTTCACAGTAGGACTTACAATGGGCAAGATGCAGCTTTGGATGGATTGAATAGAATAGCACTGACTACCTTGTGAAGAGAAGAGATTTGATTGCTAACGCTTTGAAGAGTCTGTTCAGCTTCAAGTACTTCACTTGGAGCGCTGAGGCTGCAGTGTGAAGGGTAGAGCAACACAGTGACGTCTCTGATTCCCTGGAACTATAGTGTATGCTCCACCTGTAGAACACAACAGCTTGTATCGCAGAATTGTTCCTGAATCATCTGTAGTGCAATTGCTTAGCTTTGCTAGATGTCCTGGATGCAGCTTTCTGCCTTTACTGTGCAGAATAGTACTCCCTATTAATTGGAGACATAGACCATCAAGGACAATACCATTTCATCTTGACAAAGAAGGGAGAGGGCATCAGTAACTGGGATGGGGATTCATAGCGTAGCCTGACTCTAGGGTTTGGAAAGGCATTCCTATCTTCCCACTCAGGTTTGGTGTACTACCAAGTGAGAATAGAGCATTGTACTTAGCCTCAGGGGAAAAGGAATGAAAAGGTTGGTTGTCCCTGGACTAGAACTTGCTCCAGTACTTAGTCTAATTTAGTGGCACAGCACCAGGCCATGGTCAGGAGGGGGCGCACAATGTCAGCTCTATCTTTATGACAGCTCATCATCCTTATACTGAGAAGCACTATAAGCTGGGTTCAGAGCCTGTGGAGGCTTTAGTAGTCTTGGACAGTAGAAACTGGAGGTATGCTAAGAAGGGAAGAAGCTGTGGGGTCTTCTTGTCCAAGTCTTCCCAAAAGGAGAAATCCTTTCTGGCTCTCATTTGAGCCTAGAGGTGGGGTAAGGTGATAGGATAGGATATTTTCTTTCATTTTGTATGTTATTTGGACATTTTGACTTCTATACTCTGTGTGATTTTTGATTTTTTTGATCTTCTCCCATGAGTTCTGGTGTGTGTGTGTGTGTGTGTATACAAACATTAGGGAATTCTGCTTAGCCATCTTACTGTGTTCTCTGCTGCTGTGATTCTTTTGTCTCAATACTCATAAACTATGATTAAGTCCACTAAATAATCCTAGATATTCTCTCTGATATAAGAGCAGTGTATTAGTTAATTCTGTAGCTCTTGGCACAACCGAAAGGCATGGGACACTCAGAAGAGGAAAGAGTTATTTTGATGTATGGTTTCAGAGAGTTCCATCCATCAGGATGTGGAAGATATGACAGAGAAGCTCATTATGGACAAGAATGTAGAAGACATGAGATGAAAAAGACATGAAGGTGCTAGGAATATATAGCCTTAAATATTCATCACCAAGACCAAATCCCTGAATTAGTTCCTCTTCTCAAAGCTGGCAGAAGGTCTCCATATAGAGCCACCAGCTAGGGATCAAGTATTTTAAACAGGAACCCAAGGAAGACATTGCAGTTTCCAACACTAGCAAACTGAAACTTTTATTACATTTCAAAGTCATTTTCATGGAATGATACATATTTGTAGTTTTCAGGAATCTTGAAACTCATCATTGTGCACAATGGGTGTCTGGTGATAACAATTTTAAAATAGAAATACCAGGGCCATTCTTTTTACCACGGTGCACACACGTAGGAAAGTCTTCTTGGACCACCCAAGGAATGGCCTAAATGCCTCATGTCACCAATGTAATTTAGTTAAGGCTGCATTTTTTAAATTTCTCAAATCACTTAATATAATATAATTCTAAAAGAAAACACCTAGACTATGATGTTACTGAGATTTGCTGCTGTATAAATACAAGGTAAATAATGGATACTAGATTTTGTTTAATCCTTTAGGTTTACAAAATGATTGGGCATGTGTATGTTCACATGGAAAATCTATCAGTGAAACAAGATCATTTTATATTCTTATATAAACACACCTGACGATAAACTACTACATATATGTCAACATATAGGTCTGTGAGTATATCAAAAGCATTCTGAGTTTCTAGTCAGTTTATGCTTCACAAATTTGTATGTAATGGAAAAATTTTGCTATAAGTTAGATAAAGTTGAAGTGAATTTTTCAGATATGATACTATTTTTCCTAGAGCTGTTAGCTATGTAGTGTGTATATATATGTATATACACATATATACATATATATGATTGGTATAACATAGAAACCTTAAAATAATGTTTTATTTGTGTTGGTATTTGTACAATATAAATATCTGTAGTGTAAGTCACTACTACAGATATCTTCTAGAGATAGTATGTACTTCATATATAAGTTTACAAAAATGCTGAGGTAAGAGAATTATGGTCTCTAAGAACATTGACATTGTTTATTTGTTTGATGAGTATAGTTCTACTAATGTGCAATACTTCCTTAAAATTTTATTATAAGGACATTCTTCCATAAAGTATCTGTTGTCATATAGCTAAATATGGTAGGAGATACCATGTGTGGGTTGCTTTAGTTCTTCAATGTGAGAATTTTATTATGTCAACAAATTTAAAACTCATTTCTTTCTCTCTCTCTCTCTCTCTCTCTCTCTCTCTCACTCTCTGTTTCTTTGGTAATTTTTTATTGGCATGTGCTCATCATAGTGATAAGCTTCATAAGACATTTTCACTTCCAGATGTTTCCTGTGCTCTTGCAATATCTACCCTTAAAGCCATGCCCTTCCTCTTTCTGTGGATGTGTAATTGAGGAATGTGGCACACCACGCAGAGAGAAAAGTATGCAGTCATTGCCGGTGTGAGACCAGTACCATGTCCGTGAAAACATGAGAGAAGAGAGCATAAGTGTTATTTCAAATGCTGCTATGTTTGTTTGTATGTACACATTAATATATGCATCTGTGTGTTTATGTATCTGATATATTTTCCCCTTCAAAAAATGTTTATTTTATTTAAGTGTGTGTGTGTGTGTGTGTGTGTGTGTGTGTGTGTGTGTGAGTACAGGGTCTCATGGAGGCTAGAAGGTTTCATCCTTTGGATTTGTGAATGTCTAAGTTATCTAACATTGTATATGATTGTATATGGCTTCATCTACTTTTCTGTCAACAAAATAATTTTAGTCCTTATTTCTGAATAAACCTCCATTGTGTCTATACAATATATATTATATAGAATTATAGATGTAATGTATATCACATTTTCTTTATTTTCTCATGGTGAAGACCTAAGTTGGTTTCATAACATGTATTGTAGATGTGCTACAGTACACAGAGATGTAATGGTGCTGTAAACAGTGTGGCTAGAACAAGATTTTTGAAGCTATCAGTAGCTCAAGAGACAACTTGAAAAGCTTTCAGCTTTGGGAACTTCTTTAATTCTTTAAATTATCGTTTAAAACATATGCCTTTAAAACTGTGTACCTTCATGAAATCCCCAAGTCATTTGAATCACATTCCTGAAGTCTCTCTGCAGTAAGGCAGGAAGCAGGGTGCCTACACCTTCCCATCTGCTCCACATTCTTATCACTTGTTCTAACAGCTGCCATGGATCTGAAAGTTCCTTTGTGCTTCTGCAGATTATTGACTCATTGTCTGACATGTCCTTCGACAAACAAATACTTAGAATTCATGGTGTTTTCCCTCCTAGTTGTATCTAAACAAGTCGGATGCAGACCAGTCTTGAGGGACCATCACTGACTCTGTCATAGTAATATTTCTCAACTTCTCTTTGACAATCCAGTATTCAGACTATGAGGTAACGATGCTGAGATAGATTTACATATACTATTGTAAGATGAGGACTAAAGTTGGCCATAGGGGAAGAATTAAAAGGAAGGTTTAATATTTACTAACCTCTTTGAGGTGTAAGAAAGAATTTCTTAGAGGTATAGAAAGAACTTTAAGGAATATTTGGTGGTGAGCTTCCAATGTAGCTGTGGAGTCAAAAAAAGAGACATCTAGTGTAAACGAAAATCATGAAGTCACTATTGGAATTGGAAATGTGATTTGCCAATGGAATCTTGAGAACAAGGAACCAACTGTCATTTCAGACACTAAGCATTTTGTAGGGATCCTTTTATATCTTAGGCATTTTAAAATCATACACAAGTTAAATAATCAGAAACTATATTTTTCTACCAGGTTTTTCATAAGAAAAACATTCCTAATTCCTATTTAGGGAAGCTAAAGTTCATTTTCAATAACGATAAATATCTTATTCGGTGTGTGTATAAAACTAAGTTAAATCTACTTTTAATATTTAAAATTCAGATGTCCTACAAAAGACACTGAGCTTTGAATTTTACTCATTGTTTCTACAATGTGTCAATGGATTAAATGGTTAATCATGAATGTGTCCCCGCTTGCTGGTACTAATGATTAAAACTCCACATCAACCTGTCTATGTCATGGTTACTCTTGTATGTGTTTCTTTTACTTTAGAACTCCAAGATTTTCTCTCTTTCTGTAGCACACCTTGTTAGGTCAATGACTTCTACCTCCCCACAAGTATTTCAGTAACATCTGCATATCTTTCTTAATTAACTAAAGTCCTTTCCAAAATCTTACTCAACATTCAAGCCTCTTTCTTGTATGTGACATTTATAATTTGCTTAACCTTTTGAATTTCCTTCATTTTCTGTGGGCTTATTTACTCTAAACAAAGAGAAACTTATTTTTAATCTCAATATGTGCCATAGTATTAAGTAGAAAATTAACTTGACGCAATGGTACTTTACTGGTCATAGTTGCAGATGTTTCAAAACAGAATATCTCAAACAAAATATAAAACCAACGTATTATTCAGTTTAAAGGATTCAGTGAGAAGACAGGGTAGAGAGGAATAGGTTTTTAAATGTGAACAGAGCACTAACATCTCTCTCTCTCTCTCTCTCTCTCTCTCTCTCTCTCTCTCTCTCTCTGTTTGAATGTGAGGAAGCAAGAATAAAATATAGAAGGTGTTTGGCATCAAAATTTACTCTTGAAGTGGAGAGAGCATGGATCAGGTATACCAGGCCACATCTGGAGAGAACCCAGGGCCCAATATATTTGATGTTTGTTTGTAAAGTGCATGTTTTCAGCAGGGGGAGTTATGGCAGATGTGTGACACACGTGCATACAGGTGTCCTGCACATTTCAGTTCTCATGTATATTTACTAGTTCTATCCAAGGACATTTTCAACAAAAATTTTAACATGCACATTCTACATTTTCATCTACTCTTGCCATTTCTCTTTATTAATAGAGCTAATATTCTTAAATAAAACAGAAAAGATAAATGCAGCAAAGGGACACTAGGTATTCTGACAAAGCATTATTCACAGGGGCAATTTCTATTTCATTTTGCCTCAAATCCACTCTTACTTTTCTAGACTATCTCCATGTACACTGGGAGTAGACTAACATGAGAAGGCAAGGACATAATGGAGGACATAATATTAAATTTTTACTTCATACAGACACAGTTGCATGATCTTATAGGCTGTGAACTTGTTTGGGTATTTCAGAGATCTCTACTGGTAAATTTGCAACATTGATACATACTGAAATTTCAAATTAACCACAGGAGAAAGGTTTTCAAAATTCAGTTTCTAAGTCTGTGTCGGGAGATTTTAAAGATTTCCTTATGTCTATTTTCATTCTTAATTCCCATGGAGTTCACTAAAAACTAAATTATCTTCTTTAATGCCTAGAAGTGAGAATATGTGAAACTATTTTCCACACCTCTTCCCTCTCTCAGATCTATAGACCCATCTTTCCACAAACACCCTAGGCCTCAGCTGTTTGGAATGAAGATAAGATTAGGGCAGAGATATGTTTAACTTGGTACCTTGATCCATCATTCATTTAAGCTCCTCTGTGCCTGCCACGCTGGGCACATTCAGTATCATAGTGTTGCACAGCACAACTCAGAAGGCCATAATATGTCTCTCTTTAGTTTTTTGCTCTTCCTGCTCACTAGTACAGACGTACAGTGACTCTGTGATCCATCCCAAGTTGTGCCAACATTAATAACTGTTAACTATTACGATATTCGTATACACAAAATATCTAGCCAAAACTACTGGATCCTGAAAATTTTCCTTTCCAGGTGGATCATTTCTGTTTCAACAAACTTCTAAGGCACACAACAAACCTCAGTGTCTTTAAGTTTCTCCTCACCTGCTCTCTACTGAGTGCAGTAAATATGACAATTTGTCAAGCATTTTGTTGAGAAAATCACATAACACATTCCAGCAAACCCATGGAACATAAAGCTAGTAAGATTTTACCCTCCACTCTGCCTTCCAGATTAGCTTTATTGCTGCCTGCAAATATCATTTTACCAGCTGAACAGAGTAAAACGACAAGCAGAAGAATATTTATAGTGACATTCTCAAGTCGGTTGGATTTCATTTCAGCTCAATATGCTTATCCAGCTTTGATCTCTTATGTCCTTCTGATCATAAATCAACTTAATACCAGCAACATGGAAATGAATGTCTTGCAGGTAATCCAGCTTCCCAAGACTTCACCCCTCACTTTTCAAGTCCTTTGGCACATGTGAGTCACTTATGTACTACATTACACTATTAGTTTTAACTGGTATGGCACCTGAGATTCTGTATTTTAAACCAGTTCCTAGATGATTTGGAGGCTGCTAGGGTCCCATAATTCAGTTAATTAAAGCAACAACAGTAGCAAACATTTAACCATGTCCTAGCTGTATTGTAGTCTCCCTTCAAAACTATGTGAAACAGAAGACTTATTAAGAACTGTCTTAGAATATCTGAAAAGAAGAACAATGAAAATGACTCCTGAGTACACAATATAAATTAAAGTAGCAACTTCAAACAGTGGAGAAGTCAAATGCAGTAAAAATACAATAATAAGTCAGATCATGTTAATAAGAGCAAAGCTTTAACATTTGAAAAAAATTTAACAGTTTAAAAATTATAGTTACCTTGGAGCCAAAAACCAAACCAATCTAGCAAGCAAACAAACAAACAAAAAATTCCTGCCAAGCATTACTGTATAAATTTGAAAAAGATAACTACAATTCATTCTTTGGTCATTAATGTAGCTCATCCCAACAACATATGAATAACAACAAGAAAAAGATCACAGACAGTTTTGTTCATTTAATGGGAAAGCCATAGTGGATTTCCATTCAAAACCCTTTGAGCTAAAAGAGGCACATCACAGGAGAACAGCTTCAGTATCTCAAATACACAGGACTTCAGGCAAGCACAGTGACCTATGCTTGGAACACTAAGATCTGCACTATGTGAACCATAACCGGAAAGGGTATGATGTAGCTCAGACGATGGTAACAAGTTAAAATGCTGACAGCTGTTGTGCATGTGCTAATGTAATCCTAAGTATTCAGTATTTTTACAGATGACTTTTCAGAGACAACCTGTAATTCGAATTCTTCATGTACTTGGAAGCAACAAGATACAAGTACCCACTCTCAAATTCTGTTGACTTTTCTAAGCTTTTTTGCAGATGTGATTGAATTTTAAATTCAACTAATAAAGAGCAGCATTAGTTTTAATGAAAATCTAATGGAGATTTTGTTTAAAAACTGCATCTTGCTTAAATGCTATTCTCTTTGTGTATAGTAAAACCCACAAGTGAATTTATGAACAACTACCAGTATGCAACTATCTTCTCTGAATATCATTTATTTTCACTAGCAAAACTAACTTAATATATTCCATCTTATCTATCAGTACAATAAGCATACATTATCAAACATGGAATAGTTAAATGTTTTATTTATTTATTTATTTATTTATTTATTTATTTATTATTTGTTTGTTTAATTTTTTTTAGATAGTGTCTTGCTGTTAGTCCAAGCTGATCTTAAACTCATTAATCTTTTGCTATTGAGCACCAAGGATATTCCATTTATTCCAACCTCATATAATTTACGGGAAAATATCTGTATTTCATGTATAAAAGATGAAGTTTTGGGCTGGTGAGTTGGTTCAGTGGTTAAGAACACTGACTGCTCTTCCAGAGGTCCTGAGTTCAATTCCCAGCAACTACATGGTGGCTCACAACCATCTGTAATGGGATCTGATGCCCTCTTCTGGTGTGTCTGAAGACAACTACAGAGTACTCATATACATAAAATAAATAAAATAAATCTTAAAAGAAGATGAAGTTTTAAAACCCATGCACACACACACACACACACGTACACGTGTATGTATGAATATATGTTCACATGTATAGTGTGGAACAACACATCCGTTGTTCAATTACATCTGTATTACCTAACTATATTGTGTCTTTAATGGGAAATTTAAAAGAAAATAATCAATAATTATTTTTTGCCATCTAAATTAAGTATGCGTATTTATTTTGAGATTGAATTTTTTTTATTTTTTGAAGATAGATTTTTTTCTCATACGATATAGTCTGATTATAGTTTCCCTCCCTCTTCTCCTTCCAGCTTCTGCCCACCTCCCTTTCCCCACTCGCCTCCAGTTACACTCCCTTTCTGTTTCTCATTTAAAAAGAACCGGTTTCTAAGAGGTAAAAATTAAATAAGACAAAATAAAATATAATTAGATGAGGCAAAAAAGTATCACATGGAAGTTGGACATGGTAATCCAACAAGAGGAAAAGAGTCCCAGAGCAGAAGCCAGAGTCAGAAAGTCACCTGTTCTCCCAGTTGGGACACCCCAAAACTGCTAAGCTAATAGCCATATTGTATGCAGAGAACCTGCACGTAGGCCCATGTAGGCCCAGTGCATACTGCTTCAATTTCTGTGAACTCATATGAGCCTTGTTTATTTGATTCAAAGGGCCTTGTTCTCTATCTCTGTATCTTATAGACATTCTTCTTCTTTGTCCACTGGATTCCCTGTGCTCAGAGAGGAAAGGTTTGGTAGAGACCTAGAATTTCTCTCCACATAATGCCCGGCTGTAGGTCTCTGCATATATCCCCATCCGCTGTAAGAGGAAGCTTATTTGATGAGGAGTGGATAAGCCATGTCTCTGTGAGTATAGCAAAATATCATTAAGAATTATTTTGTTGATTTTCTTTTTTGACCAGTACTGTTTGGTTTTGCCCTGTCTCTGGGCTGTCCAGTCTCTGATTCTTGGTTACCAAAGCAGTATCATGTATGAATTGCTTCTCATGAAGTAAGCCTTAAGTCAAACCAAGCATCGGTTTTTCTACTCCCACTCGTTCTGTGTTACCATTACTATAGCATATTTTTTAAGCAAAACAGATTGTAGGTCGAAAGTGTTGTGTCTAAGTTGGTGTCCTTGTTCCTCTTTCTGTAGCCTGCAAAGTACCTTGTCATGCCAAAGAGATTGAAATTTAGCAGTGAGGGCTCCCTGTAGGCAGCAGATGACTTCTCCATGTTCCTTGAGTTGTGTGGGTGTTCTTATGAGCATAGGACCCAACTGTCAGTTTGCAGAGAGCAACTGGTGGTCTTAACAATAGCCTGGATTATTTGGGGATTTCCAGAGGACTCCCTTGGCAAACAACTCAATTGAATATAACCTAGGCCTGCCACTTGAAGCCTTACCTGCATGCAAGATGTTAGTCATTATGAGGAGTCCTCATTAGGATCCCTTTGAGGAAGATCCCCAGGAAGTTTCCATTGCACTAGATTTCCACCACCCCTCAACTTCACCCATCTCTCCCAGCATTCTCTCTCCACCCCATATCCCCCCATCAGACTCCCGAACTCTTATTCCTACCCACCCCCCAGTCTGTCTGTAAAATCTATCATATTTCAATCTCACAGGGAGATCACTGCTTTCCCCCAGACCCCTCCTCTTTACTAAGGTCTCTAGATCTATGGACTATAGCTTGATTATCATTTACCTACTAGCTAATATCTCCTTTAAATGAATTAAGTGAACACATAGCAGATTTACCTTTCTAGATCTGAGATACTTTACTCAATGATTTTTGTTTAGTACCATCCATGTATCTTTGAGTTACATGGTTTTATTTTTCTTAACCACTGAGTAATACTCTACTGCTTAGATGTACCACGTTTCTTTATTCATTCTTCAGTTGAGGGATATCTAGGTTGTTCCCAATTTCTGGCTATTATAAACAGAGCAACAAAGAACACAGTTGAGTAAATGTTTCCATGGTAGACTAAAGTACCCTTTGAGTATTTGTCTAAGAGTAGTAGAGCTGGATCTTGAGATAGATACATTTCCAGTTTACTGAAGAATCACCACACTGATTTCCATAGTGGCACTACAAGTTCACATTCACATCAGCAGTGGAGAAGTGATCCCCTTACCTGACCCACATGAGCTGTCACTTGTTTTAGTGATCTTAGTCATTCTGACAGGAATAAGATGAAATTGAAAATTGGCCTGATTTACATTTCTTTGATGGGTAAGGATGTTGAACATTTTTAAAGTGTTTCTCAGTCATTTGAGTTTCCACTTTTGAGAATTCTGTTTGCATCTATACTCCACTTTTAATTGGGCTATCAGGTTTCATGGTATCTAGTTTTTTGAGTTCTTTTTACATTTTGATTATTAACTATCTATCAGATGTGCAGGTGGTAAAAATCTTTCCCATTCTCTAGGCTGCTGCATTGTCCAAGAAACAGTGTCCTCTGCCATGAAGAAGCTTTTCAGTTTCATGAGGTCCCATTTATTAACTCTTGATCTTAGTGCCTATGCAAACAGTGTTCTGTTGAGTAAGTCTTTTCCTTTATCAATGAGTTTAAGACTATTCCCCACTTTCTCTTCTATTAGATTCAGTGTATCTGTTTTTATCTTAAACTCTTTGATCCCCTAAGATTTAAGTTTGTGCATGGTGATGGCTATGGATCTATTTGTATTCTTCTACATGCAGGCATCCAGTTTGACCAGAAACATTTCTGGTTTCTTTTTTCCATTGTATTTTTCTGTCCTGTTTATCAAAAAAAAAAAATGAAGTATCCATAGGTTTTTGAATTTATGTCTGGGTCCTTAGTTGATTCCAATGATAAAAGTGTCTCCTTTCTGCGTCAATACCATGCTGTTTTTATTGCTATAATCTCTGCAGTATAAGTTTATACTTCTAGAAGTTCTTTATTTATCATTATTCAGTGTTGTTTTAGATTTTATTTGTGTGTGTGTATGTGTGTGTTTCTATATGAAACTAAAAATTTTTCTTTCAAGATCTATAAAGAATTGTGGGAATTGCATTGAATCTATAGATTGCTTTTGGTAGAAATAGTCATTTATATTGTTACTCTTACTGATTCATGAGCAAAGACGATCTTTTCATCTTCTGATATTTTCTTCAATTTATTTCTTCAAAGATTTGAAGATTTTTTTTTATAACATAAGCCTTTCACTTGCTTGGCTATAGTTATATTTAGATAGTTTGTTACTTAAGACTATTGCGAAAGGCTTTGTTTCCTTGACTTTGTTTTCAGATCATTTGTCATGTGTATATAGGAGGGCTACTGTTTTTTCTACTTAATTTTGTCTTCAGCTGCTTTGTTGAACATGTATATGAGCTTTAGGAGTTTTTAGTCACTCATGTTTATTATCATAACATCTACATTGATTGAAAGTTTTTCTGGGTATGGTACTCTATCCTGGCATCTGCGCTGAGTCTGTAGAACACTTGTGCAGACCCTTCTAGCTTTAAGAGTCTCCACTGAATAGTTAGGCATAATTCTAATAGGTGTGTCATTATATGCTACTTAATCTTTTCTCCTTGGAGCTTTTACTAGTCTGTCTTTGTTCTATATGTCTAGTGTTTTGATTATTGTGTGCTGTAGTTATGTTATTTTCTGACCCAGTCTATTTGGTGTTATTTATGCTTCTTGTACATTGGTAGACTTGTTCTGTGTGTTTGACCTGGTTTTCTTCTCCTTCATCTATTCATATTACTCTCATTTAGGATTGTTTTTGGTCTTTTAATATTTTTCTAGGTTTTCTGAATATTTGTGCAAGGAGTATTTTTAATATAACATTTTCTTTAATGGAGTTATCCAACTTTTCTATCATCTCTTCAATACCTGACATTCTTTTATCTATCTCTTGTATTTCTCAGACCCAAGATATTGGAATGTTATTGCTATTTCAATTTCAATTAAATTTTTGTCTGCTCACATAGATTTCCCTTACTGTGTTCAGTTGTTTCCCTACATTTTTAATTTGCTACAGCATCTATAGGTCAGTTATTTGAATTTTTACCAAGCAGTCTGTCCATGACCCCATCTTTTCACACTTTATGCTTCCTGATGGCTTTAGCATTGTGGTCATGCACCAACATCCACACAACTGAGGAAGGAAGCACTTTTTCCGTTTGTTATAGACTCTGTGTAAAAATGTCATTAAATGTTAAGAATCAGCACAGAGCCGGGCAGTGGTGGTGCAGCTGGGCAGTGGTGGTGCACGCCTTTAATCCCAGCACTCAGGAGACAGAGGCAGGCGGATTTCTGAGTTCAAAGCCAGCCTGGTCTACAGAGTGAGGTCCAGGACAGCCAGGGCTATACAGAGAAACCCTGTCTCGAAAAAAAAACAATAAATAAATAAATAGAAAGAATCAGCATAGAGCTGACTACCTGTATTTGGACCACTTTGTTTCAGTAAACCCCATAGGAAGGCAAACAGTATGAACTAACCCAGACCCCTGGGAGCTCTCAGAGCCTAAGCCACCAACCAAAGAGTATAAGAGGGCTGGTCTGTAGCATATGTGGGCTGGTTCATAGCCCCTTGCTATATATGTAGCAGAGGACTGCCTTGTCTGGCCTCAGGAGGAAAGGATGCACTTAATCCTGTAGAAATGAAATGCCCCAGGGAAGGGGGATGCTAGCAGGATGAGGAAGGGGTGGGTGGGTGGGTGGGTGGGGGAGCACCCCCTCAGAAGCAAAGGGAGGGGGGATGGGTGAAGAACTCATGGAGGGGCAACCAAGAAGGGGGCAATATTTGGAATGTAAATAAATAAAATAAGTAATTAATAAAAAAGATATTTTTTTCTGAAACAAGAAAAAAAAAAAAGATGCTTCAAGTCCATAACATTACACAAAGAAACCATGTGACAACTGGCAAGTGCGCACTGAGACCTGTCTGAAGCTCATAGCCATAGAAATGTCCCTATCTATGAGTTTCTCCTGAAGTCTAATGCCACTGTAATTTCCTAGTATTGCTGCATGCTGCAAAGAGAGTCCACCTTCATGGAACTTTGGGTGCTTGACTGATTAGTTGTGGAGAATGTGTCAGGTTCCCTATGAGACATAGAAGGCAGGTGTTTCCCAATACTGTCACACATCTGATGTTAAAGTCTACAGCAACGTCTACTGCTCCTTTTTAGGTAAAAATTCTTTCTGTCCATGCTTTACTCAGTGGATTTGCAGGGAAAGTAATGTGGGAAATATGAACTGTTCTTCCTATTCTTTTCAATGTGTCTGTATTCAATACTGTACTGCAGCTATGTGGCATGATCTCACCCCATGTTTCTGAACTCTGGGGAAGCTGCTTCTATCAGCATGTTAGAGCAATGATTTCCCCATCCTCATTAAAAGAAAAGACACCAATCGCTATGGTTTAAGTACCTTCAGATATCTGAAAGATTCTTCCTAAGAGGTGTTAGCTTAACTTGAGTTTTTTTTTTTTGTATTACATGATCATTTATTACACATAATCGCATACTTACAGTACACACCCATATACCACAGACAGATAAGATGTATTACAAATTACTTATTAGGTACAAGACTCTGGAGTATAAAAGCACAATATAGAGAGTGTGTTTCCACTCTTTATTCTTGTGTATGTGCTTTATTCCTAAGTAATATGTTTATAAAAATAGGTTTTCATGTAGGTTAGATAAAATAACGCATTTTCAGAGACGACTGTTTTTTATGACCATTAAATCAGACACAAAATGGCAATAAAAGGGTTAAACATTATTATACCTCTTGACTCAAATATTTTACATTCATATTAAGGTTTTTTTTTATTTTTATATTTTATTTTAACTTGAGGTTTTTAATAGGATTTTTCAAAACCTGAAAATTTACACCTAGATGCTTTGTGATTATTTTTTTAAAGTTCTTTAACTTTTACCATTTATTTATTTGAGTTGTTCCTTTGGGAGTGGTGCATGCCTTTAATCCCACTGCTTAGTGCAAGCATCTAATCTCAGCACTCAGGAGGCAGGGACAGGAAAATCTATGCCAGCCTGGTTCACAGAACAAGGAGCAAGTTCCAGGACAACCAGGGCTACACTGAGAAAACCTATTTCAAAAAACAGAAACAGAAACAAAAAGCAGAAAAAAAGAAAGAAAAAGTGTCTTTTAAATTTGAGGTTTACAATGACAACTTTTTCCCCTCCCCTTCCTCCTTCTACAACTCCTCTCATAATCCTCCTTGTTCTTTTGAAAACCCATGTACACATGCATGCCTGCGTGTAAATGTTCAACACGTGCACGCAGAAGGCTGCACAGGAGAGGCAGGCATTGAATCAACTCTAACGGGAGTTATATAAGGCTGTGAGTAGACATGTAGGAGCTGGGAACCAAACCCAGGTCTTCTGTAGGAACATCAAATGCTCCTAAACACTGACCCAGCCCTTGTGCCCCAAGCGGTTTTGATTATTTTTATATCGAGACAAGAGAGTTGCCTCTCCTTTCCTTTTATTTTTCCATGTCTAGAACACAAAACGTTTGTTTTTATTTTGTCTTTTTTTATGCGCATTCTTTCATTTATTTTTTTATTGGATATTTTATTTATTTACATTTCAAATGCTATTCCCTTTCCTGGTTTCCCATCCACCCTCCCCTTGCTTCTATGAGGGTGTTCCCCCACCCACCCACCCACCCACCTCCCTGCCCTGGCATTCCTTTACCGTGGAGTATCGAGCCTTCACAGGACCAAGGGCTTCTCCTCCCATCGATGTCCAACAAGGCCATCTTCTGCTACGTATGCATCTGGAGCCATGGATCTCTCTATTTGTACTCTTTGGTTGTTGTTTTAGTCTCTGGGAGCTCTGGGGTCTGGTTGGTTGGTAATGTTGTTCTTCCTATGGAGTTGCAAACACCTTCAGCTCCTTCAGTCCTTTCTCTAATTCTTCCATTGAGGACCCTGCACTTAGTCTAATGGTTGGCTGAGAGCATCCACCTCTGTATTTGTCAGGCTCTGGCAGAGCCTCTCAGGAGACAGCTATAACAGGCTCCTGTCAGCAAACACTTCTTGGCATCAGCAATAGTGTCAGGATTTGGTGTCTGTATATGGGATGGATCCCCAGGTGGGGCAGTCTCTCTTATACTAGAATTTATTGGGGCTAATATTCTTTCCAATAGGTTACTCTGCTAAAGAAAGCAGAACAACCTATCAATGTGTCTTACCCTGGAAAGAAATTTGCCTTCAGTCTCACACTGGTGTTATAAAATGAAAACAAAATGTCTGTTTCCAATTGGATTAAGACATAGCAAAAAGGTTAAATGATTCAGAAAGATATAGAACTTTAGATAGAATACTTCCACAAAAAATAATAACATTGTGATGCAACAGTAACTAGACAAAAGTTTGAATTTAATGAACAACATCTTTTAATGTTAGAAACCAGTCTTTTTGGGTGATTATGAAAGCAGAAGATACTACCACAAATATATATTAAAGCCCACTCTAGCTTGCGTAAGACTCCATATGACATTTCATTTATTATCATTTACATCTTTTAACACTATAACAGCTCTCTGATTTTGCAGTAGTTGCAGCTGAGCAGAAAGAGAAAAACCTACTCAGTCTTTTAAAGAGCTATGCAGCATGATACAAGACAACATACTTAAAATATGAAGAGCTAAAGTGTGCTAAAAAAATGTCCATTTCATGGCAAGGAACAGAACATATAAGCTCTGTGTCAGAAAGTAAGAAAAAAAAAATCACTGTGATGTCTGGCCTTGCTGTTGCCAAGGACTTCAGAGGGGGAGAGGCTTGAAGAATACATAAGCAATGGCTTACTATGAATTGTTCATTTTTTTATTCTTAAGTCTTTCAAAAGATGCCATACTTATATCATGTGCTGACAGTTGCAACCCATATTTGCTATAGATGAAGGGGCCACCCCAGACATGATCTCAGTTTCCTCCAATGAAGAAAAGAAAAATTTCTTAGACTATACTTTCTTGAAATTTGCCAGCAGGGAACAAATCAGTAAATCGGAACCAACAAGATAATTGGTTCTACAGAAATTGAAGTTCACTTAGTTGTAAATGATGGACTTTTAAAAGTGCAAGATTTTATTAAAAAATATAGGCTATAGTGACATATTAATCTCTTTGAAATATGCTGTGGCTTATTGCATATATGTATATATATTTACAAATAAATATATATCTGCAATAAGAGAGAAAGAGAGAGGGCATACACCACCATTTCTTGAACTAAAGATAAGTATGTTTTGTAAAAATAAAGCATATATTAAGTCTTAGATTTGTAGATGTAGCCAGTGCCTAATGTCGACTCATTCACTACCTGTAAAGTAGAAGAAACATTACCAATCAGAAAGCAGTAAGATAATAAAAAGATAAAATAGTCTTATATCATATCATATATATGATATATATCATATATATCATATTATATCAAGATATGATACTTTCAGTTATGCAGTCCAATATCTCAAACTAAAGAACGAAGTCATCTAAGAGTTTCATTATAAAGGAGACACATGTTCCTCTTCAAGAATGACATGTAGAAAGCTGCATCCTGACTTCCAAGAACTGAGCATAATAAGAACAGGGAGAGTAGTTAAATTTGCTGCTGAGGATCACCATACACTCAAGACTGTCTTCCATGAAGAGGTACACATGCACAACATTCAAATTGAGCTTGGTCTATTCTCAGTCTGTAAGCAGTAAACCACTTTTCCCTAACATGCTATTCTATTCCATTTTGCACATCTACCGCCTATTAAAATTTGTGCACAAATTTTCCCAGAGACTTCAATTTATAGAATATTACAAAATGATTATTTCAGCAGATTTGCCTCTCATAATTTTGAGC
Source organism: Rhynchomys soricoides (assembly GCA_019843965.1). Taxonomy (NCBI): domain Eukaryota; kingdom Metazoa; phylum Chordata; class Mammalia; order Rodentia; family Muridae; genus Rhynchomys; species Rhynchomys soricoides. The sequence goes on from JADRCH010000336.1 coordinate 752,284, forward strand.
CTAGAAAAGTCAACTCATTACCCAAGAAAAATCTACTTTGTGGAAATATGGTCTTTAAAAGGTGATTTTTTTTTCTTGTAAAACAGTGGAAGGAATAAATCAAACAGACATTTAGTGATGTAGGCACTAGCAGCTTTTAATTCCGTTATTAATTAGTATCAAACAGACATTTATTGATGTAGGCACTAGGAGCTTTTGATTCCGCTATTAATTAGTAGTATATGGACCTAAGAAACCTTGTAATCAAGGATCATTAAACGATTATGAAGTTATTCATTTAACTAAATAAAGTAATAACTTGTACAAGCACGATTTTGTATTTGAACAGGGATTTGATACATTTTTAATGGATATTCTGTTTAATTTATGGTACCAACATATGTTCACATTTAGTCCATTATAACTTGCTTTTGGGCTAATGTGAAATATTAAAGTATTTTAACTTTGGAGGAGACATTTATTTTTCTCATATTTCTATTGAAAATAAATATCTTTTGTACAATAGGTTTAGAAGTTTTCATTTTATGTATGTGGGTATTTTGCCTGCAAGTCTGTCTGTCCTTCATTATATGCATGCAAGGACTGTGGAGGCCAGGAGAAGATATCATCCAGTGGTACTGGACTTAGCAGTCACCTACTGGGAAAGGGTCCTTTGGAGGAGCAGTGGTGCTCTTAACCACCTGTCCTATCTCCACCCCTTATTTTAAGCATTAAAAGGTATATATGTCTTGTTAGCATTTTAAAGACATGTTGTGCAAACATATTTTAGAAAGAATGGCACAAATGATCCAGAACAAAACATTGAGTTGCTTTTTCTACATCATTAAGATGCTCAATTCCCATAAAATAAATATTAATAACTAACTTCCACATTATTTTAGAAATCATTGACATGGTTATCTTGGACTTTAACATGGATAATTTGATATTTGTTATAATTTTCTAGAATGTCTCAAGAAGTTATACCATAGTATTACTCAAGGATATTGGAAACATACATAGGGATGATGTGATAATTCTTGTAAAATATTTAGCACTGTCAGTATTTATTCGGTATCAGTTATTAGGACTAAAAAAAATTTTGCAAGACATAGATTATGGTCAATTTTTGGCTTAAGTAGAATAAGTTTGTTTATTTTGAAGTGAGTTTTGAAACCAAGCATTTTCTACTCATAATTCATTATTCTGATAGGGATTGAGAGACATCTATCTCAAAATTCACTTCCATTTAGGCCAGGGTAAATAGCTTAAGTTTCTACTTTTGTTCATGGATATTAGTATCTAGACACAGTGGTCACTAATATCTAAAAAAAAAAAAACCCTGTATAATTTTGGCAAGACTCTTAAGAATTATACACAATTATGTACATTTTCTATAAACTGAGTGGATCAATTAATTAATTATACAATTATCTTGTAATTTTATATTCTACCTTTTAGACAATGATTTTTAATTCATCCTGAGTAAGTCATACTATTAAGCCCTGGTGGGAAAAAGGCATGGCTAGCACCTACAAGCATCCATCAAATATTTCTGATGATTTTTTTACCTTTGTGTTTTATCAAAATCTATGCATTTCTACATCTTCTTCTTGCTCCTATAAATTTCAATTTGCTAAAATTTTTATAATTATAATTTCATAAAGTATAATTTTAATAATTTTTAAAGTAGAAGAAATTAGAAAGTCTAAATTTGGATAAAAATTATCATTGTGCTAATTTTCCTATGGTCATGATTTCAATCATCATTTGTTTCTTAATTTACAGCAATTACATAAAAATTTTGGATACATATTAAGACATTATAGCTGCCTAAACATGTCCAGAAATATTTGTGCCTTAATGTATAATCACCTTTTTGTTTTTGTTTTTTATTCAGGGCATGGGGAGAGAAAGGCAGAGAGAGAGAGGAGAGAGAGAAAGAGAAAGAGAGAGAGAGAGAGAGAGAGAGAGAGAGAGAGAGAGGCTGGCCATAAGCATGTAGAGAGAGAGGAGGGAACAGAATGGGAAGAGGAGGGGGAAGAGCAAGAGAGCAAGAGCATATAATCACTAAAATTTGATAGGATGAAAATTGTTCAATAATATATACTTTGCTAGAGCACTTACTTATTTTCCATTCTTGGATCTGCAAGCACAGTATGAAATCATAAAAGCAACAAACATCACCACTCCAATCCCAAGTAAGACCATCTCTACCATGCCAAGAAGCTTTATTTTTCCAGTCACTTGTTTCTTGAACATTTCTGCTTTTTCATCGCCAATGGTGGCAGTCTGCAATCAAGGTAACCATCAACATTATTTGAGTAAATTAATGAAACAAAATAATTTTATACCATTCTCTCCTTTAAACTTATACATAGGTGTCAGCTACCTGTGTCAGCAAGGCACTAAAATTCACTTTACATCCAAAGTAGACATACTGCACATACATGTACAGTAATGACTCCTTTCCCACTTTGATCATGCTACCTAGTATTCAGCTGTACACAAGAATCCATTTGCTCCTTCAAAATCTTTGAAATATTTCACAACTTTCCAAATGTTTTCCTGTGTCAGGGAGAAGTTGCAAAGGTCAACAGCCATACTTGCTTTGAAGGTTTGTGCAATGCATTTTCTAATTCTGTGACTAATCAGTTTTGTAGCTTACAGTAAGATAGTTTATCAGGTGATAGGATTGTCAGTCTCATCTAATCTATCCTGACTTAGATTAATTAGTTCTTTATTATCACTGTTATATTCAATGAGTCATGAATTCTGTGGTGATACATATATACATGCCTCTTTCTTGAGTACTCTTACTTGAGTATAAGTAAAATATGTAAAATTCTTTGTATGAAAAACAAACCATAAAATTTAACAAATACTTCTATGTAATTTAGCTTTTCTAATAAATATATCAAGGTATAAGAGCATATATACACACAATGTAAATATATCTTCATATAGTACATATATAATTTTAAATACCAAAAGGTTTTCATATAAAATTGTTTTAATAAATAATGAAATACTAACCTCATTTAGCCACAGTATAGGTACAATATAAGGTCTCTTCAGATTCTTTAATGCTCTATAATACACATCAAAAATAATTATGAGTATGTTTATACATACTTAAAATACATTTGTAATAAATAAACTATCAGATATCAATTACTCTTATATATTGCTTAAGTTCTTTGATTTTGTTCTGTTCAATGAATCAATTTTAATACCGATGTCTCTCATATTCTCCATTCACATATTTAATGTAGATTTCTAAATATATTTTATGGGTTCACAGGTACACATTTTAGTCTAAAAAAGCATGTGACCTAGAAGTTAAAATTGTATAGATGATACATAAGAAGTACCACCAACAATATCCAACTAATAGTAGTTAAAATAGACCATTTCGTAAGCATCAATCTGATTCTTCTTCAAGTAAAATGTGTCTAGATATTTAATAATTCTATAATAGCATAAAGATGAAAAATCATAAGACATTCTCTCCATTTTTGTTCATCTACTTACATTCTTATAAGAAAATGCTACTAATACATAAAAAAAAATCAACATTTTTAGGGAGACTCACTCTATTTTTCTAGCAGGCTTGACCAGTAGGTTGATCTGCAGTCGTTTTGCAAATTGCAGAGTGAATCCAGTTATCTAAAAAATAACAAACTTAAATAATTACAAACTTCTAAAACATTCCTTTATAATAGTCAGATTTTACCTTTTGTGTTATACAAAGAGAGTCAAATTTTTAAAAAAGGAAGAATTCTTAAGGCTGAGAAATTAGAGTCCTTTAAACTGTGCATAAGTACTTAAGTAGTCATGTATTTATATGCACATATTTTATCTACATATATAATGTATACACATATAGAAACATATATATGGAGAGAGAATTTCTTTGTCTTAGTTAACATTACAGTTTTTTTAAATTGTGAAATCAACATTGTTTGGTTCAGAAAAAGAACATTAATAAAACAATATAAAAAGGCCAATTCAGTTCATTTAGTTACTGAATTATATGTCCAAATATTTATTTATTCAGAGTCCAAATATCAATAAAAAGCAGTATTAAAGACTTCCATTATTTAAGGAGAAATGTGTCTCCACAGCTCTCAGATGCTGAGCGCCAGTTCCAGAGCATGAATGCCTAGCAAGCGTTAAACCTTTGAGCTACATGCATCATCTCTCCTCAAAGGTTCAAAAGGAGCATCAAGATAATTTAAATGTTGATAGTAGTTCTATAGCAACTGTTATACATTATTCCTGCTCTATATTTTGTCTGAAACTTCAATCATACTGTGTTTTTAATCTCCAAAAGCAGTGATTCCTCACAAAAGCAAATCCAGTAAATGCAATAATACTAATAATAGTAATAATACTAATATAGAGTAATTACACTAACTTTTATCATTAGAATTCCTTTATTCCAGTAAAGCTTTATTAAGTCCTAGGTATTGGAACCAAAAATGAATTTCACGCCATTCCTATATCAAAAGAGGAAGAAATAAGTTTTATTCCTCTTTGACAGTTTCACTGATCTTAAGGATAAGATCAAAGAATATATATTTTATTTTTAGATATTAGTTAAATCCATCAATAAGACAATGACTTACGGGTTCCACATCCAAGTATGTCTTATGCTCATCTTCATTTGGATTTAAACCTTCTATAGGTTCTGAAACATCAGGACTTGCATGTAGGAAATGTGGAAGGGAAATATACACAGGCTTTCCTGAAGACGCATTTTGAAGAGACAAGTGGAAATAGATTACTTTATAGTTCATATATTATTTAAAATATTTGCTAAAATATAAAGATTTTATAGATTAAAATATAGTTGTTTCAGAAATGCTGACAGTAAGTGCATTACATGTGGTTATTATTATGCAAAATAACAAACATCTGTGATGTTTTTCTAAATAGTCAGTTGTCTGTTAGTGTCTTCCCACACTAATTTCTAGAATTTAAATGTCCACTGTTGAACTAAATTAGAATATGTTCAAACTTCAAGTGGTGCCACAACTACACTGATCATCTCATAGTTTGTTCTTCTTTATCCTCTTTATTCTACAATGAATATAAACAGGACAAGGAGGACTCTGAGGTCTGTGCTTTTCCATGCTTACTGTAAGGATACAATAACAGCTTATTTTATTCTCTGTTTTCTAGAAGGAGAGGAGCTCCAAGCATGGCTGATGATTAGGAAACTCATTGTATACTGAGATGTTTTTATTTCTACCTGACAATATGGTATAATACCAGTGTGATATTTTTAATAACTCAATTTTTATAATATGGAAACATAACAGTAGCTAAAAGAAAGAAAAAAAGAAACAATGAAACAAAAAAGAAAGTAGGAAAAAAACATAAAAGCACAACAAAATACACTACCACCAAAGACTATGCTCCGTTACGGTTGCCTTAAAATTGAAAAATTGAAATGCCCAATAAACAATACTTATGGGTTAATATTACATTAGGTGTCAGGATACTTATCCCTACTCATCCGTCTCCTCTTTCGTCTGTGCTCTTCACCCAGCTAGCCCTTCTCTAAGCTTTCTTATCACATGAATTTCATCCAACTCTTCCCCAGCTTAAGGTCTCATCCTTTCCTTTTGTGGTTCCTATTGTAGTTTATAGACACACACACACACACACACACACACACAGAGAGAGAGAGAGAGAGAGAGGCAGAGAGAGAGACAGAGAGAGACAGAGACACAGAGAGACAGCGAGACAGAGATTATATTACATTCTGCATATAATAGATTTGTGTGCTACTTATCTTTCTGAATGAGGCTTATTTTGCATAATATAAAGTTATCTAGCCCTATCTAACTTTGACATGTTACCATTTAAAGAATAAAAATCTCAAGCATAATAAATACAAATTCACATGAACTTTGATAATGAGCACATCTACACACCTTCTTTGCATTTGCCAATGTCTAGAACACCATAAGATGTACAGTTTTTGGAGATTACTGTTTCAGTGCAGAAACACTGGTTGTCTGGATTCTGGAGGGGTGATGCAAAGGCATTGGCAGGAAGAACAAATCTGTACACGGGGATTCCTTTAAGGTCAATTTCAGATCCAAACACAGCATAGATAGACCTACATGGGTTTTCAAGAAAAGAGCTTCAGACTAGAGAACTGAATCATCTTCTGGAAATCTGATTCTTTTTGCTTAAAGTAATTTATATTTTTGCTTTAACTTACAAAAAGTCACATATTCCTGACAAAATTTTAAATTCTTTTTTAATTTATAGGAAAAATTGTTGATATTGTTTTTACATTTTAAGACATAACATGGTTAAAAGCATGAGTATAAAATATACATTCTTTATTTCTTAAAAATCTTCTAAGTTCAAGTTTACATGTGAACTGTAATGGTGGATAAATGTCAGAGAAGGTTTTTAATACTAAAATTCTTCTATCTAACAAATATTTATATATCTTACTCAAATTATATATTTGTGTTTAATTTAGGACTTTCCATCTTTCAAAAATGCTTAAAGGAAGAGCCACTCTCTTGGTGGGATATGTGCATGGTGGGCTTGGAGCAGATCTCTATCATTTACCCTGTGTCTACCATGCACAATTTTTTGTGTCAGAGGTCATTCAATATTCTCTTTGATCCCCAGGTACCCCTATGTGACAAAGCACTATTCTCAGCAATTTTATGCATAGGGTAATGATTCCGGGGTATATAATTGATAAATCTGTCTATAGTCTCACTTTCAGGTACAAGACTGTAGATCAAAGGTAGCTGTAAGGGTTTGCATAGTTGTGAGTATGTGTTCAACCTCACCAGCTCAAAACCTTTGCTGTGTGGATCACTAATATAGTTCTATGATAAATGTGTCATCTTCTCTAGACATCTTCAGAAAGATAAGATTCCCTTTACCCTTGATTTTTATATCCTGAAACTTTATCAGCAGACATGATAAATATTACTCAGAAATGTCAAAGAAAATGGCTTGTACTATAAAATATTAAAATGTGTAAGCTAATTTGGAAGAATCAATTAATATAAATTCCATTTTGTAACATGTATTCTTAGGAAATCAAGGAAGTATTTGTCTATTTTTTAAAAGGAGTGTAAATAATTATGTTTCCCATTTTTTGTTTTAAGACTAGAATAGGAAATGTCTAATGTTTACATTCTAGAAACTTACCTGCAAATGTCAGAGGAAAAGAATCTCAGTGTCTGAGACTTTTCAACAAAAGGTGGAAAGGAGGCTGCATCTGTTAAAAATCAAGCCAGTGAGAAATGTTTTTATGTGATGTGAATTTTATAAAAATCTGAAAATCTCTTTCTAGTATAGTCAATAGAAGTAAAACATAAATGCATATAAAATTTTAAAGTTACCTAGTAGGATAATTACTTTTAGAAAATAACAAAGAAGTATATTTTATTTACTAAAGTATATACAAGTTATCATTTTCAACATATAATCAAAGTATCTTTTATTGCTAATATACAGCATATGTAATTTTACAGATCATTTCAATCACAACAGATGTCCTAGCTATTTTTGTCAATTTGACACAACCTAAAGTGATGAGACTAAACCTCCATTGAAGAGCTACCTAGATCATATTGGCCCATGAGCATGTCTGTAAGGGAGTATAATGATTTGAATAAGAATTTCCCCATAGATTAATCTAAATGCTTAATTATCAGGGAATGGCACAACTAGGAAAGGATTAATAGGTGCTGCCTTGTTGGAAGAAATGGATCACTGGGGTTGGGCATTCAGGTTTCCAAAACCCAAGCCAGGTTTAGTGTCTTTCTCCTCCTGCTGCCTCCTGGACTATCTTCCTGCATGAAATCATGCTCCCCTCCAAGATAACAATGGACTAAACCTCTGAAATTGTTACATGCCCAATTAAATGCTTTGTTTCACAAGAGTTGCACTAATCATGATACCTTTATATAGCAATAGAATATACACTAAGACAGAACTTGGTACCAGAGAATGGGCTATCACTTTGACTGCTCTGTTGGTCAAATGTGGACTTTGGAACTTTGGACTAGAAAAGTAATTGAATGCTTCAAGCAGAGCTTAATGGACCATACTCGTAGGAGCATGGAAGCCAGTGCTGAAGAAGACTTGAACTGTGGGGGTTAAACATCTTGAACTCAAGATGTTTTAGAGGAAAAGAATATTAGTAAATGACCTACAGACCATTCTTCTAATAGTTTGTCAAAGATTATGGCTGATTTCTGCCCTTCTCCAAAAAAAGAAATCCATGTAAGGCTAAATTGAAAGGGTTTGGATTAATGGCAATGGCAAAGGAGATTTCAAGACCATTTCATATTGACTTTATCATGTGGTTATAGTGGTGATACTTGTACAGAGCTATCATGAAAAGGAGCACACAGAACAAGAAAATATACAAAATATTCAGTTTGAGGAAAATAAGAACACCAGGAGCTAAGTTCAGTGCTCAAAGAGATTAAATGTTTTTTTAAAAAAGACTGATGCTAAATGGAATAAGGGAGTGGTGACCTCAGGGCAAGACCCACCCAGCTAAGTTTCCAACTTGTGAAAAGAAATTAAAGAAAAACCTCACACAGTGAAGGAAACCATCAACTACAGAATCTGGTGAAAATGTAACTGAAAGAGAGGGCCAAGTTCTAGTCCCAGCAATCACCAGACCTTGGCAGCTTCAGCTATTTCCTGGTTCTGGCTTTAGAGTTAAGGACATAAAATAAGGGATTACGAAATCTCCCTCTGCAGCTGAACAAAGCTGCTGAAGCCAGGCTTATGTCAGGAATGGCCCTGCATGAAGTCCTAGAGAGCCATTACATGAAGCTATGAAGGTGAAGTTTTGGTTTGCCTTGCAGATGACAAGATGTTGGGGATGCCAGACATGGGATAAAGTGCAAGGAGAACTCCAAATGTGGTGCAGAACCAGAGAGGTATGTTAATTTCAACAAAGCTGAAAGGAGTCACTGTGAAGTGTACTTTGACATCAGGTGCGGAAATCCAGAATTTGGAGTTTTCTCATCTGTTTTTCAGTGTTGCTTTGGTTCATTGTTTCCTCACTATCCTTCCTTTCTTCTTCTTTGCAATGGTAATATATTGTTGCCTTTGTATGTTGGAAATATATGTGATCTGCTATTTTATTTTGATTTTACAGGGACTTACAGGAGAGCTGTCCCTGCTGCTCACATACTTGGAAAAGTGGGCTCTGCACCTTGCCTGGGCAGCATGGTAGAGCTAGCCCTGGATGTGGGAGTTGCAGGTGAGCTGGCCCCAAGGGTATGAGCACAGGAGCCTTCTCTACCTGTTGTCTGCTGCAATATAGCTCAGACTAGGGTGGGACAGTCCTTCCCTTCCATCATCCCTTCACATCTGTGGCAGGTGGGAGAACTTGCCCTGTGGTCATGAGAGTGGGAGAACTGGCCATGTTATTCACCAACTGCAACACTTGGGACAGCAGATGCTGCACCTTGCCTAGGCAGCAGAGTAGAGATGACCCTGTTTGTGGCAGTTGCAAATGAGCTAGCTCTGAAGGTAAGAGAGTAAGAGAGCTACAGGGTTGACCAGCCCAGATACCTCTCAGGCCCAAATCCAGAGCTTTGAATTGATCCATTGCAACATCTACCCTATCAACGAACTGCTGGAGTAGATGAAGGAGCTGGTCCTACAGATCTAAAACTACAGGATCCCCACGACACAGGTCAACAATAGGATATCTTAAAGGAGTCCTAGTGAGCTTCCAGTATTGTCAGTGTATCAGAAGCTGGAGGCCTCAGACGAGGCCAACGAGTCAGTGCAATGAACATTTGCAAGGAAAGAAAGTGTGTGTAAACCAAAGGCTACATGGCAGGACACACTGACAACACTACAGGTTCCACAAGTAGAGGTTGCAAGGGGAGAGAGTGGGTATGAGGGATGTGGGAGATGAGTAGGATTGGAGGAAATAATGAGAAATTCACAAAGAATCAATAAAAAGTTGAAAAGGAAAAAAAAAAAAGATTGCCTTGAATCTCAGAAGAGACATTGAAGTTTGAATTTTTAAACAGCATTGAGACTGTGATAGAATATGGGAGCTTTTCAATTGGACTTACTATATTTTTACATTTTATGACATGGCTACAAGTCTATGAGTACAAGGAGTAGACTATGATGGTTTGAATAAGAATGTCCCCACAGGCTTATAGGTGAATGCTTATTCATCAAGGAGTGGCACTGCTTAGAAGGAATTAGAAGGTATGCCTTTTAAGAGGAAGAGTGTCATAGGGGATATGCTTTCAGTTTTCAAAACCCCAAGGCAGGTCCATTGTCTCACAGTGCTGACTTACTGTCATCCAGATGGAGAACCCTCAGCTACTTTCTAGACCCATGTCTGTTTACATGCTATCATGCCATAGAGATACTGAACTAAACCTCAGATATTATAAGCTCCAATTAAATACTCTTTTTTTAAAATAAGAGTTGCTGAGGCAATGGTGTCTCTTCACAGCAGTAGAACACTGTCTAAGACAGAGAGTGTCTTGATTATTAATCACTGGAGTAGGGCCCAGCTCACTGAGTGCTATTTTCTAGGATGATGGTTCTTGGCTATATGACGAAGTCAGCTAAGCAAGAACCTGAAAATGAACTTGGGAGCAAACCAACAAACAGCATCCATACACAATTTTTGCAAAAAAAAAAAAAAAAAAAATTCCTGCCTTTAGCTTCTGCCCTGATTTCCTTCAGTAATGAACTAGAAAAATAAGATAAATCCTTTCTTCCCTGTATACATCTCAATCAGAAGGTTGTACCACTGCAATACAGTGAAACTGGAATTGCAGCCATATCTCAAGTTCCTGAAAACCACACGTGGCTTGAGGCTATATAAATATTCACACACACACACACACACACACACACACACACACACACACACTGTGTATTCACTGCTATGAAATAAAAGAATCCCTAGTAAAGCCCTGCTAAGTCGTGAATGTGTTTTTGAAGTACCCCATTCTATCATCAGGCTGGCACCTTTCTTGCTGTAAATGTCTTCAGAAGTCCTAATAGGTCAGCACTGTCCTCACTTTGAGTAGTCATCTGTTCATCTGATTGAATAATTTTTAATTTTTTCTCACTAAAATTCTCATAAACATTTAAAAATATTTTTATACTTAAGATGATATTTTATAGTTTATTCAATTTTCAATGTAATTATCTTCCATGGCAGACACAGAAGAGTGAAGAAATTACCAGATAACTCTTCAATTCATTTCACTAACGAATATGCCCAAAGTGAACCACCACTGGCTGTATTTGGTTAAAATAGTCTGACATATCCTTCAATTACATGTTCATGTGGTTTTCTCATCAAGTTTTATTTTGTTAACTTTATGACTTGTTATTCTTCATTTATGCTTCTATGAATAAAAAATAAAGAATATTATAGTGCTCTTGTTACCAGTGCATGATTCTTTCAGTTAGAGGACTAGAGAGTTAAAATCTCCACTCCAGTAGTGACTGTCTACACTTGAGCATCCAGTGGTTAATCAACTAAAGGGTTATATATTGCAAACTCTTAAATCATTTTTCTGAAACATCACTGAAGATATAGAATAATTAAATCCACAAATTTGCATAGTCAAGAAATACAAGATAGTTATTAGTGGAGTCATAGTTTTCTTTTGTTTATATGTTTATGTATGTGTAGAGACCAGAGAGAAACTTTGTACATAGCTCTACAGCTATTGCCCACCTTTATTTTTGATCTGAGTTCTCTTACTGGGACCTGAATATTACTGATAAGGCTGGGCAGAGCAGTGAATGAACACCAGGCATCCACCCATCTCAGCTTACCCAACAGTAGAATTACAACCACATTTAACCGTGTTCACTGATTTCCCCCATGGTTCCTTAGAATCTAACTCAGGTCTTATACTTGTTATCACACTATCTCCTAACCAAATTATCTCCCCATCACCCAAGAGTTGCTTTTCTGAAAAGAAACATTCTAAATGTGTATCATTCCTATTAGTGGATGTCTTTCAAACCACAGGAAGATGCAATTTTAGATTATGATGGAAACGTGTTAGCATCTTTGTTTCAGTGGCAATTGCTCTCTCCTAGTCTTAAATCAAGAGTCCCTCTCGCAGAGATCATCTCCCAATTACTCATCTCTCTTCTACTCCTTTTACCTCTGGAGTCTACCTCTATATCCTCAGTTTCATTACTGAGGTTCCTGTCCTTATCACTTACAAATTCCCAAAGCTCTGCTCTCTCCAGCTCAACCAATTCCTTAGATCAAGAACAGAGTCTTGATGATATTTCTCTTGATCACAAAGTATTCATTACTGTTTAGGAACAGCATAGTACAGGAGTATTAGGCTTATATAACAAATATTGAAATACTTGACAATTTATTTGGAAATGTGTCCTTGGAAAACATTACTGTCATCACTCATACTTTTCTACTCTGTAAGACAGAACAAAAGTAAATAAGCCTGTAATTCTCAATTGTGTCTTTGGAAAGGTAGCCCCAAGCTCCTTTGTTATTTAAACTTTCATAATCTTCATTATCACTTTCCTATTGAGTATTCCCTCACCTACTTGGTAAATATTATGTATGTGCTTCTGACTAACTAACAGCTTATCTTTGATTTAGATTGCTTCATGATATTTGATTACCATTGGGTTGTACAACCGTACTTCTTACATGGAAGGACAGTGTGTACTTTGCTTCTTGTTAAGGACAATAATCATCCCACCCTAACTATATCTTAAAGCAAAGATCTTGTTTCTTTGCAGTCCAAGTCTAATGTAGAGAACACACTTTTGCATACATTCTTTCTGATTGTAGATATCGAACCTTGTTTTATTTTTATTTCTTTCACTTCACGCTGTCCAACTTGCTGTTCTGCTCTCCAACCTTGCTGCCTCATGGGGTTGCGGGAAGGATTTCCTTTGTGAAATTGTACTTCTTCACATCAACACTGTCAGTCTACTATTGTGGAAAGACTGACGAGCAACTATACCTCTACATTTGTTTTGATCTACTTGTTAGGTGACAAAGCTCTAAGTGAGATATTTTACAAAGAACTTTTCTTGTAATGAAACAAGACTTATTTTCCATGGTTAATCTAAAAGATCCTATCGCATTTAGGAGATATCCCATTCCAACCCTACTTAAAAATACACTCAGAATTATGCTGAGTAGTAATTATAGACCCGCAACCTGGATTGCTTTGGCTGGGAGAGGGACAGATTTGTGGGGAAAAGGTGAAGTTTTTCTCATTGTGGTTATTACAGACAAAGATTCTTACCTGTGCCATTAATCATGTCGCAATAACTTGGCCAATAGGACAAATTCCTTAGGAATAAAAGAAAGAAGATAAACAAATACTCTCATTTCAAGAACACCATATTTGCATTACTCTCTCATTTTGAAACTCTACTTTCATCAACATAATAAAGAATAGAGGTGTTGACAGCCAAGGTTTAATAAACATTCCACCTCACTCAATCATGATTGTTTGATCCTCTAATCTTATCGCTATGAAAGAAGTACTGGGCAACTTAAGAGGACAGACCATAAACATAAGCAGCTAAATGCCCAGCTCATTAGAAACCACTCAGATAAACATGATTCTGGAAGAAAATAAGAAAAATGTAGTTCTCCAAGCAGGCATTGGTTTCCTTGAGAGAAAAGAATTATGTGGTAATTTGTTCACTGTTCATGCTGATAGAAGGAAGATACTATAGACATCCCTGACACGACATCTTCATCATATAAAAGTGTGGGAGGGGGGAGAAGAAGGAGAAAGCAGAGTAGCAAGGGTTTGTGTTCATCGAATTCAAAATATGTAAATACTTAATGTTGACACTATCCTCATTGTACTTTTAACAGGTTTTACATTTTTCCCATTTTAGCATTGCCATAGACCAGTATTAGAATGGGACAGGACTTATTTATCTTTTAACATCTAAATTATGGGACAAATTAAAAAGATTAACATTAAATCTCTATGAATCTTTTTTAGTCATTTGAGTAAAAAAAAAAAACAGTGCTGTCTACTCTTAAAAATTTCTACTAAGATTTCAAAATATACGGTTGATTATTTTTTTTTAAAAGAAGTGGTGCTAGTTAAACACATGCAGTTAAATCAACTGCACAATCCAACAACATGAAGGATTCTTGTTCTCTTGGAACTTGTTAGTTTTCTTTCTATTTTAGTGATATCCAAAATTAGGATTCTTTCAGATGAATTGTCACGAACTGAGACACAGAAAACTATAGGTTCATGAATCTATCATGTTCTCTCACCTTTTCAAAGGTGATATATTATATATTGTGTTAATTTTCTTTGAAATACTAATTTCATTTTTTATTAGTAGAAAAACATTGGCATGGCAGTAAAATTGTAAAGGTGCATGAAGTCACTTTAAACATTTATCTATTTTGACTCTTTTGGAAAAGATCATTGTGATATATAATTTTTTAAAACAGTCAGTTTAAAACGCACAATAAGATATATTTGCCTACCTCACAGATTAGATTGATGTTTTTATTTGTTATCACTTAATTGTATGGATGTGCTGTAACGTTAGATATGCTGCAGAGAAAAAAATGAACTCTGCATTTCTCTAAGAGATGCTATGAATAAAGGCAAAATTTTCATATGCTCATGCTGCTGACTGTCAGTCAGGCTGGTTAGGAACTAGATGGTAAAATGAAGAGTTTAATGTCTGGGAAAAAAAAAAGCCAAGACTGCTCTTTAGCCATGCTTGTTTATAGGCCAGTCCTTGTGCCTTAACAGTAAGAGTAAAGTAATACTAATAGCATAATAGAATACCCTAGTCTGTCTATCTGTCTGTCTGTCTGTTTCTCACTCTCACTATGCATGTGTCTCTCTAATTTTCCTCTGTCTCTCTCTGTTTCTCTTTCTTTCTCTCTCTCCCTCTCTCTCTCTCACACACACACATACACACACACACACACAGTTACTTACCTTTTTCCTTTATAGGTATCAATTATGGCAACTTTGCTTATGTTATCCTTTCCATTGAAAACTTTATAGACACCATCTACAGTGTTATTGTACTGAAAAAATATGAATAAAAAATTACTCACGGATCATGTTTTATTTACCATGTCATAACTCATATGACTAACTCACATTTTTCAGAAAGGGTCCATTCAGAATCAGTTTTTAATCATTTGTGATATATAACACAAAATGAATTTTATATTTTGAGCTTTAAGTATTTTAATGTTAGAATATAAAAATTGCCTACAAATAAGTGTTATCTGGTCACACAAAGTATAAGAAAATGAGTAACAGTGGCTGTGGGTGCCTTTCCAGCATTGTATGAATTAACCAGCTATAATGTTGCTCACTGTTCCTGTTATGATCAGGTAAGGACACACTGAGCTAAACTTACAAGACTTCCACAGATTTCTAAATATATTCTAAAGTTTCAAATCATTAATAGTGGTTACTAAAACGAGCAAGATTATACAAACAAAATTAAAAAATCTCTTAGCCAAAGAAGGAGCTGTAATGATTTGGTTCAAATAAAATTGACTCTAATTCCTTCAGGCTTTTCTGTTAATATTTAACTAATATACCACTGAGTAGTCTAAAAGATTAGCAACAAGGAACTGGAAAACCTAAACAGTATCTATACAATGACCCAAACAGAAACTTGGGTAAGCCATCTCATTCTCATCCCATTGAGAGTCCAAAACTTAAAGATGAAACTACATATAGCAAGAAGTCTACATCCTCTTTATCACCAAACTGCCATTCTTTGACCTGACTGGCAATCCTCAGTGAAGCTTGCTGAATATCTTGAGTGAAAATTCACAGTAACTTTTCAATTGAAACTTTAATAAAATTACAGCTCTAGAAAATGAGGAAAGCTATGATCAACATATTTGATTTTTAATACAAAGACATATTAACCTTGATTCCTTAGAAAAACTTAAAAATAAATACAATATGCAAATATTTACGTATATTTCCAAATGAATTTTCAATTTTCTATAAGAATAAAATTTGATTAATTTTTAAATTAAATTAATTCAGTCAAATATATTAAGTAATTTTTCACTATGAAAACTGATAGCACGTAAGATTTAGACTTTAATAATAACAAATTATATGTTCTCAGATTAACTAGTAAGGAAATATACAAAACTATAAATGTTTCCCATTAACATTTTACTTACATACTTAAAAATTATAGCAAACATTTATATCTGGTACTTACAGGATAAAACACACCAACTGTGGCGTTTATAGGATATGGAACCAAACTCAGGAATGGATCTTTGTAACCCCACAAGAGTTCTTTCAAAGTTCTTCTTTGGAACATAGAAGACTTGGACTTTTTGATAAAAGAGTTGAGCACACCTTGAATAAATGAATTTTGGTAGATATGTGGTGCAGCCTACAACAAAATAAAATCACTATCTGAGAAACCAATACATTATATATTTTAAATTAATGGATTAAATATAACATTTGAGTTCAATTAAAATAAAAATAAACCTTCAAAATCTGTCAAATCCTGCCTAGTATAAAATTATAATCTCTTCCAATTTTTAAAATCCTTTATAAGATTACTTTTTTTTAAAGAGCTGGCTTTGAATGAGACTTATTAATCAGTTGATTAAGTCAATTGATTATGCTGATCGGGTCATCTCTCCAGATGACAATATAGCATAAAGCATGTTTTTGATGAAGTGGTAAAACAATGAAAGCCAAATGATGAGGGTACTTATGAGATTAATTGTGACAGGCTCTGAAATGGTCCGCATAGTAGCTGCTGTCCACTCACTGCCACGGCCAGATTGAGAACTGTGAAGTTGTCATCTTCTGTTCCAACAGACAGTGATGGCTCGAAGATGGCTCCGTTGGGCTGTACAAAAGAGACAGTGTAGTCCTCGGGGTCCTGAGTTATGTTTTCTTTGGCTAGATAACGAACTCTGAAACAAACATAAGTCAATAAAATGAGGGGGGTCAAAATCTTGCATAACAAATGTCTCGATTCTTTCAACAACTACTATTTGAACTCAGAACAAACCACAATTTACACTAACAGAATTTCATGGTAAGCTATTAACAATTGAGACATCTCTGGCAAAGATTGTTAGACCTGGAATAGGAAAGTAGAACAGAATGAGTTGAGTTAAAATAGACACTGGGCTTTGGGCTGGTTAGAGTAGAATGTGTTGGAAACTCATTTTGGTAGGAATTCCATGTGGTGGTCTAAGTAAATGTAAGTATACATAAGAAGGACAAAAAGTAGCAATTTAAAATACTGAAGATTATGATAATGTGTCTTGAGAAATGCAAGTGCTTGGGTGTTGTTTAATTAAAGAGTGAGAGAATAACAGTTGATGAGAATAAAAGTCACAGAGTGAGATTTCAGACACACAAGGGTAATATAACTACGTGGCCATCTTTATTCTGAAGTATAGAGGGTCAGAGAGTAGGAATATATATTTCATGCTAGAAAGACCTCTTCAAGTGTGTAGTCTATCCAGCCTACCTGTTGTTAAGATCATTCCTGAAATCACCATTAAGCAGTTTAAAGGAATCCTAACTCTGTTCCTTCATTTTACATACTGAGTTCATAGGTCTTAATCTCTTGGCTTTAACACTTGTGATAGTTTTCATGATTGTGTTAAAAGGTGATTGTTTTGTAGAAAACCATTTTGTCAGTATAAAGCAGATATTAAAATGACATAGGGTAGATCTCACAAGCACAATATTCTATCACTGGATATCAATTATGGGAGCTGAGTTATCACTATACTATTGAAAAATCATAAGCCTACAAGTTTGATAGGAAACTTTCGAATTCCTATCATATACAAATTGTGGGTCCCCATAAACATAATGAGTTTGGGGTATGTTCAGTATATTCTTACTTCTTCATATGTTTTAGCTCAGGCTTGAAGTGGGTAGTGCAAGCTGGCTGGTCTCAAACTTGGTATGGGCCCAGCTTCCAAGGGCTGTAAGTACAAAGGTGGGCCAGCAACCCTGGCTCTCACTGCTTCATGAAGTGGCCATATTATTTAAAAACATGCTCATGGTCTAAGAAACAGGCACAATATTTTAATAGATGTTGTACAAAGCTTTATCATTTACTCTCTGTTGAGTAAGATGCTTAAGCAACCTAGCAAATATGAAAGAACCCAAGGCACTAAATTCCTACTGATGCCTTTCTCATAAAGTATCTATTTTAAAATTAAGGTAACTCTTAATACTGACTGAAGTAAGACTACAGCAATTTCAGAGACTTTAATGCAGGTATGACTATGTGACACGAAAGCTTAATAATTCAGATTCATGTTTTCCCTAAATGGCACTTACAACATCAAACCAGTAGATGGCACTCAGGAAGAGAAAACAAAATGAGTAAAACATGCCTTATCTTAGGAACGTTCTTTTGAAGGAGCATAATCCCTCAATTTTTAAAACTAAAACAAAAAAATGAATGTCTTCAGATGTATTGGTTAACAAGGTCAAGGGAAATAGCTTTCCGTACATGGTTACATGATGCCTTTATTACTATTCTTGCTAAAGAAAACATACATTTTAAAATGTAAAATATCTAGTAGGAACTAGAGTAATCAGAATAATTATAGATTATAATATACTTATTATATTAAACAATGCAATTTTATGCTTCAATCATGTCTTATGTTGTCGATTACTGCTTCATCAACATCATTTGAATATTACTGCTTCATCAATATCTTTTTAACAGTCATTGGTCAATCAACCAGCAGTTCTGTTTTAGGGGGCATATTTTTCTACAGCTTGAATTTACAATGGATTCAGAGTGTCATCAATGGCATGTCATGCTCTTACCTAACACATAGAAGATCCTTAATACAGTAAACATTGTTTAAGATTTCTTAAATATGATTTTCCTGCCTTTATTTGAGGCACCTAGGCAAGCTAAAGAAATTCCAGTTTGATAATCTCAAGAGACAAGAAGCACACTTCATAAAGGACAGTTTGAATTGCCATACCTATTCCTTCCTGGCTTTCTCTGTTGCCTTCACAAGCAAAACAAATATATCCAATTTATCCCCTTTTAGCTCTATACAGAAACAGGCTATAAGTTGTAGGAATAAATCATATACATATATATATATATATATATATATACACACACACACACATATATATGTAGTATATATGACATGTGGTGTACATATATATCACATATATAATATGAATAATATAATACATATATGCTCTTTATAGGAGACTATAACTAGGCTTACTTGTTATGTTTACACTTTGTTGTAGCTTCACAAATTCCTTAAAAAAAATCATTACTCCTAAACAAACAAATATTAAAATTTAAAACATAAACTATAGAATCACTATCCTTAAATGAGAGAGAGAGAGAGAGAGAGAGAGAGAAAGAGAGAGAGAGAGAGAGAAGAAAGATTCTTTTCTGTTTTTGGTCTTTCAAGACAGAGTTTCTCTGTATAGCCCTGGCTGTCCTGGAACTCACTCTGTAGACCAGGCTGGCCTCGAACTCAGAAATCCTCCTGCCTCTGACTCCCAAGTGCTGGGATTAAAGGCATGTGCCACCACTGCCAGGCAGATGAAAGATTCTTAAATTCTATTAACTATTCTTTTCTCTTCACCCTTGGATATTTTATTCATGTTATACTTCTTAGGCACATATTTTAAATTTTATTTCTTAGATCTTATAATAATCACATATTTTATAGGTATAAAGTATATCAATATATTTCTTCATATTTCTTAGAATATGATATTCACACAATATTTTGCTAATAGGTAATAAAATATCATGAAAAAAAATTTCCTTGCAGTTACAAAACCAGAGTCTTCTTTGGCAAAATTGTACACTGTTACAGATATTTCAGAAAATAGAAGACTATTAAAACATTATAGTCCATAAATCATATGTTGACATAGCAGGCATAACCCTTACAACAATTGATATTTCTTCATAATTTGGAGTGTCAAATTTAATTCAGAAACATGCTTTGGAGAGGATAAAAATCCAGTAATGTTAAAGTTAATAAAAATATAATAAGTTGTGACAATAATTCATCATGTTGCATAAGTAGTTGTGTTTTGTCTGGAAAGGAATTCGCTATAATCATAAAGAATGATACAAAAGACTTAATTGTGTTCTCATAGGAAAATAAAGCTATCCCTATTCCTTAAGTAGATAGAGTATTTTGTTTCAACTGCCTTTGACTACTCTAAGAGTGGAAAAGAAAAGAGTCTATAATTTAAATAGAAAAAAAAAAGTGTGCAGAAAAATGATTACCAGGCCTTATCTGTGTGAATGTGGACAAAATTTAAAGGTATCGTTTTTTTCCTCCTCCTCCTCCTCCTGCCCCCCCTACCCCTACCCCTCCTCCTCCTCTTCCTCTTCTTTTCTTCTTTTTTTCTTTTTCTTCTAATGAAAGATTCTGACTGATTATTTCTGACTGATTATTTCCCCTAGATGTATTTATTTAAGATTCTATTTATAACTTTATTAAATAAACTATTAGAATACTTAGATAAAAGTATAGCAGACGGAAACATTATGTTTTAAATTGCTAGTTAAATCTTAATACATAGCTGACCTCAACACTTAGCAAGAACTCTATGCAAAATCATTTTATCTCTGTGGTTCTCACATCTGAGTATGTATCTGAATTACACAAAGGAGTTTTAAATGCACAGGTAGGGTTTTTTTGATCAACTTACTGTAGTGGCTGATGGGTGTTGCTATTGTTTCTAGCCCAGAAGCCATACCAGGATAATAACAGATGTAAGACACTTGCTTAATTTTAAGACATTCATAATGTATTCATAAAACTCTCAGCATCCCAACTGCATAGTTTGGAACATAACAGAAATGTCAATCAAAACATCCATAAGTTTTTGAGTAGGGGAGTTATTTAATAGCGTTAAAATTATAATAAATTATATATTTCTTTTTCATATAATATATGGTGACATTTGGGTAGCATATATAGATAGAATCTAAATCTATAGACTAAGATTCTTTACTTGTAGGGAAAACATTTTGATGTAAATTTTGTTGGCAAGGAAATAAGTACACTTCAATACAATGGAATTCCTTAGGAGGAAGAGTTCTCAGAAACAAAGTGAGAACAAACACTACTCCTTCTCAAGAGCTCACTCACCTGTATGTGTAAGGACCTTTCTGTACAACCTTGATTTTGCTGCTGTTCTTTGCCACATCATCTGGGTTTTGCACATCAAAGATCCAAAACTGTCTGTACACAGTGCTGCCTGCTACAACCCAGTTTTTGAAAGCAGTGGTTCCTTCTTCAAGGACAGCTTCCTAGGAAAAAGAAAACAAGTTTGATTTGTTTTTTGTAATGAACATGGAAACTTCTGGGACCTTGTTGTGTTTAGTCAGAATAAAAAGAACGCCTTGTGAGAACTTGTATAACTTTGTCACACACTTGAGGCAGGAATGCTGTTCACATAAAGGTTAATGTTTATGAAAGAGAACCAGTGTGGAGATGGTGAAGCCATCCTTGTTGCTTTAAAAGCAACCTTTCAAGTGAATCAGTGGCAATGTTCCCTTAGTCAACAAAACAGGTTGTTAAGTTAATTCTAAATGTTATCAAACAAAATATTTTTGCCAGGTGTAATCTTCTAACTCTGAGAATCTGTGTGGCTGAGGCAAAAGAGAGAAGCCGAGAAACAACCTGAGTATTATTTGGAGCTTTTAGCAACAACAAAACAACAAAACAACAACAACAACAACAACAACAACAACAAAACCCCTTTCTTCCAAAGTTGGGCAATTCAAGAGATTGTAACTAATCTTTATTAAATAAAGATCATAAATCTTTGAGTATGAATTACATAAATATGGATATTTCCTCTTTGGAATCCTGTTCAATATGATCTCTGGGAATCATATGTTCGAGGATTGCCAGAGTGTGTTTTAACAAATAATACAACTCTTTCATTACTCATTGCATCACGAGTTTTCAAATAGCAAAATTAAGAAGGGGTGGTGTGCATGTGTGTGTGCATGTGTGTGTGTGTTTATGTCTGTGTGTGTGCATGGTACACATCAGAAACCATGTATACCACTGGTGCTGAAAACAGGAAGCAAGTAAGTATACAGAATCAGAGCTGAAACACCTTTTATTAGAAACTGCCTCCTGTCTAGGAGCTTTGGGACCAAGTGAAAAGTCACTAAACCCCTGAGGGTCCCTCTGGTTCTCTGGAAGGTAAGAGAGTTTCCATAGACGCTTGCCCAACTTCTTTTCTAGTGGTTTTACTCTCAGAACAGGAAATCTGTATAGTCACAGTAACTAGTACAAACAAACCGCGTTTATAGCTTCCAATTAAGTAATTTGGGAAGAATGCCCACGTTCAAGAGTGTTCAAGGGGAAGAGGAAGAAACATATTTCATAGAAAATTAGCCTAAGGGAATCCATGAACATAGGAACAACCTAACCCACTTTCTTCACCTGGAAATATCAATTCACTGAATGATAGGATCAGGAAAAGAGAGAGAAAAATGACATGCTTTTGCAGGTTGAGTCTCCTTGAAAAAAAACATGGCTGGAATAAGTGCAGCCTGGGCAAATAGTAGCACAGTGTTAGGGAAATTTCCGTTATTGAGCCTTACACCAGTCCTCTTTTGGTTCATGCTGTTACTGGTTTTCCTAACGTATACATACCCTGATCAGCTGTTTAGTTAGTAAGAGTTTCCTGTCTTCAGAAAATGATATTGCTTAATGCTGGGAGTAATGGAAGCCATTAGAGGAAAGCAAGGCAGCAGGTTAGGATGTGTTTGAAAATGCTGTAGTACTGTAACCCATGTACACAAGTACAAGAGCTGATCATGCGATGTTCAGATAGCTATTGCTTTTCTATGATAATAGCCTTTAAAAAAGATATGTGGCCAAAATGCTTATTTCCACATTAGCCCAGTATTAGAGCAAAGTTACAAAACTAATTGTACCTAGCTGTCTTATGATAAAGGTGCTGATGAATATTAAAGCTGAAATCTTTATTGACTTATGTCACAAGACTGTAGATCTATAGGTCATAAAATTTTAAGGCCCAACATAATAGTTACTGTTTGTCTTGTGTTACTCAAAATACAAAATTATTTCAGTCCTTAGTGAAAATAAGTCATTGTACTCTTATGAGATCAGAACTGATTTCTGACCATACTTATCATTTCTTTGAAAAGAGAAGCTAGAAGACCTTTACGGGCAACTGTCACTCATCGACTGAGGTGTGCACACTAACTTTGACAGTTGTGTGGGTGAGTAATCTTTTAATATAATGGCAAAACCAAGTGTGTATGTCTCCTTTATAAAACAGTCAATATTAATGTAATAAGTAAACTCACATTTTCTTGTATTGGAGTAGGTGGCACATAAAATTATAAACATTGCCCCATTTATCAAAGACCATGTGACAACTGAGAGTCATGTATAGGACATTCAGTACATATTGAAACTAGATATATTACAGAAACTAAATATTATAGATTTGCATACATCTGTGCAGATTATTTAACTTAGTTATATCTTAGTTTCCTTTTAGTGTAAAGATAAGACATATTGAACCATATGAATATAGCACATTTAGAGGTAAAATATATTGATGACATTTTAATAGGGTTTGTCATTACTTCAAGAATTATAACACATAAGAAATGGAATTTGAACAGCATGAACACAGCAAACATTCATCAAATGCTCACTGTTAGTATTTTAGAAATAGACTCTACATGATAGAGGAAAAACTATAACTCATTTCCTTTGCACATTGCTCAAAATCTTGGTTCAAGTATTAGCTGTCTAACTAACTAAAACACACACACACACTCACATACACACACACATATACACCACATACACACACACACACACACACACACACAGTAACTCACACTTATATGTGGCACTTTTTCTGTTACATAATCAATTTATATTTCCATCTCATCAGCATTAAGCACTTCTTTAAAAGGTAGCCTTTTGTCTTTCTCACCATACATTCAATCTACCCAGTACTGGTTCTAAGTAGACCAGTATACTCAGAAAGACAATGGCTTTGGTGGGAGTGGGAGTGGCCAACCTCTTTCAACTTAGATGTGATGCTCGACTGCACAGCAGGGAATTCTCTCCTGGTACAGTAAATCTAGTGAAATGCCCATAGCTATGGAGGTTGCAGACCCTAACAAGTGTGGTTGTTTTGCTAAGTAGACTTGTCCCCTTTCAACTGCCTTTTTAAGACTTTACTTCCATGCTCATAGAGAATTCCAAGCACTACAGAGAATCTTGCCTTTGTAGAGGATGGTGGTTATTGTAGAGACTTATATTGAGAAAGAGCTGAGAATAAGTGAATGTTTCTTGTTGGCTCAGCCTTGAATGAGGCATCGATATGACCCCCTTTAAATCTCAAAGAACATAAGTAAAAGAGGGGCTAGAAGAAATATAGGAGCTTGAGGAAGGGAAGAAATGTGGTGACATGATATGGCTGGTAAGGCTGTTACCTTAGACTCATCAGAGTTGTTCACACCTAAATATGATGCGCAGAAGGTTGGACACAGCAGCAATTCATTAGGGACAGGGGAGGGGTCACTGAATCTCACCTGTCCTCATGGAAACAGCACTGATTAAACTCATCTATCCTGTCACCAATAAAGAAAAACGTCAGGGAGAAGTCAGAGATTCAAAAATTATACTTTTAGGATTTATATAAGATCTTAACATAGATTTCAGCACATGTAGGTTTCCTTGTCTTTCCCAGGTTATTATCAAGTAGTTAACAATTCAACCAATCTGTCTCTGTTTTTCCATTACTGAGATGTCAACTATGAGCTACCATGGCAGTCCTTAACACAGTTTCTGGGGATATAGCTCAGGTCTTTCCACCTGGGTGACCAGTATATCACTAACTGGGTCATCTCCACAAGCTCTAACCATTGTTTCTTTAACATTCCTCAGCCAGGAAACATTTCATTTGACCTTCCTTAATACCTGTTTTCCTCCTAAATTACACTCTTTTTTCCCCTCCTTCTTCAAAAAAAAAAAAATTAGAACAGAAACAAAAACAAAATACCCAAGCAAACAAGCAAAATCCCTCTTTTCCTTCCCTGTTTCTCCTTTCCTCTGACTGTGCACAAATTCTTGTAGTACACAGCCCTGCTCTTTTCCTGGACACTCAACCCCTAGAAGACAGCATGCTTGCCTAGGTTTATCTATAATCTCCCAGCAATGATCAAATCTCTCTGAACTCTGCCCCTTGAGTAAGAGTGATACTTGCATCATGCCACTTGCTATATATCTGTGCTTTCACTACTTCGAGAACGTATTTTCATCAACAAGCCAACTGGACATCTTATTCCTCTCTTCCTTGATTTAATCTCTGTATCTAAAATTCAAATACATCCATAAATCAATAACTTTTCCCTAAGCTTCCCCACTTCAGGCCTTGTGCTATGTAATAGACCTATGAACAAAGACATCTCTATTCTATAAAAACTGTTTTTAACTCTCTTCTGCAAAGATTTGTGTGATGATGCTTATTCTTCTGTAGCTTTTGTGTCTTCTCTTCTCAACCACATCATTTAAGGGTCATACTATTCAAGGTCGTATCATTTCATCTCTATTATTTCCTATTGACTAATTAAGACATAACTGATTTCACATTTTGAGATTATAAAATTGATGAAATAATCTTACATGTTTGTGACAATTAAATGAACGTTTATATGGGAAGGTCGTAATTACCCCACCAATCCATTGGAAGCACTGCTCTCTACATGCATGTTTCCTTTCATCTTACTGAAAATAATGTACCAACTATATTTATTACCTCACCAATTAGTTATTCTTTGGAGTGTTTAGAGCTTTTCAAATCAAAGTACACTTTGCTGTATACCCACCTCTTGTTTATTCTAATAACCCTGCTAAGTTATCTGCTTTCTAAGACTTTACAATGTACTTTGAACACGTTTTCCTCTCTCCCAACACCAACTCCTCCCAGATCCTATCCTCTTAACCACCATCCAGCACCCCAATTTCTTTCATTCATTCATTCATTCATTCATTCATTCATATTTTTCTCTCTCAAATAAAAATCAAAACACAGAATCAAAATAAAACAAAGCAAATCAGACAAATAAACCAGAAAACATAAACCAAATCAAAATAAACAAAGAGTTCACAATAAAACATGGAGTCCATTTTGTGTAAGCCAACTACTTCTTGGTCCTGTATAGGACCTTTCCTGATGTATAGTTTAAATCACTCAAATTGATGTTGCATTGAAGAAATGTGATTTTTTTTTCCCCAACAGGTATCAATTGTATAGATTCTTGGTTAGGGGGTGGGAATTTGTGTCTTCTTCCCTTCTCTTTGCTGGCTTTTTGTCTAGTTTAAACTTGTGTGGGTCTTCTGCATGCTCTCAGTATCTGTGAGTTCATATGTGCATCTGATGTGTCTGAAGACACTGGTTCCTTGAGTCCTCTACTACCTGACTTTTATAATCTTTCTTCCACGTAGCTCCTGAGCCTGTCCCTCTTCACTGGATTTAGTTGCAGCCCACAGCTTTTCTCTTAAGATTAATTAGTCTTATGGACTTTTCAAATGATATGCTTCTTCAAAATCAAACAAAATTTCAGTGTCTTTCTGAATATTCATGAATACTTTCATTTTTGTCTTCCTATACAGTATTTATTTTTTCATATTATTACAAAATTTAATTCTATACTCTCAAAGGTTTGCCCATTTTTCCAAAAGACACACATTATCTTAGATATTTCATAAACCTTTTGATTTGTTTGGCTCCAAATTATTCATGCTACAAAATTGTACTTTGATACAATTGATTGTCTAAAACTCTCTTTTATGGGTTCTCATTATGAGCTCAGATAAAATTATTAAAGATTTAATTCAAAATGCTGCTATCACTCACATACTACTCAAGAAAGTTTATATGAACAAATTTTTTTAGATGAAGAAAAGATTTACTTATCAGTTCTCATCCATTTTTTTTTAATAGTTTATGATGTTGTATCCTAGAAGATTGTGACTTTTTTGTTCAAAGGAGAGTTCTAGTCTATGGGTTAACAGAGACTATAATCTATGATGATCTGGGTGGAAACCAAAAGTATCAAAATAAAAAGGCCTGGAGCTGTGGCATTTCCATCCTCCCACATTCCCACTCCTCAACCCTGGTCAAGCAAGCCTGTCCTCATCCAGCCCACACACACACTCCTCAACCCTGGTCAAGCAAGCCTGTCCTCATCCAGCCCCCACACACACTCCACAAACCTGATCAAGCAAGCCTCTCTTCATCCACCCCTACCCTTCTTTGTAATTCTATATCAATAATACTACCAAGAAAGATAATACTGCCAAAATTTGAGTTAAAAATTATATATAATATGTATATATGCATATATAATAGTATGTATATTTCAAAACATTTATTGCACAATATAATATGTTTTTTATTAAATGCAAACATTTGGTGACATGTAAGTTATGTTTGTGTAATTTTTAAACAATATATTATATATATATAGGAATTCTTACCTTAAATCCTCAGCATTTATAATGAAACAAGTAAAATCACAAAGCAGTAATTTCTATTAGTGAATAACTGTATTTGAGTTTTTTATATTAATTCTACCAAGCTGATGCTCCTGTGAATGCAAATAATGCTTACTTATATCTTGAGGAAGGTGATGTAGCCAAAAACTAAAAAGTAGATAAGAGACTGAATGATCTTGACAATAACAGAAGTTTCAGTACAAATAAATATAATCAATCCATCTCTCTGTTTCTCCACCCTGCAGTATAGTTACTGTCTGTGTAGGTTTCTAGAATCAAAACTAAATTGGGAGGTAAGGTAAGCATTCCCACATATGGCATTTGGGCACTGTTAGCTGATAACTTTTCAAATGAACATGGGTGCCTTTGGGCACCGCAGAAATTCTTTCTCTATCCTTCACTTTGCTCTGGGTAGCATTCTTTCATCTGTAACAACTATTTCCAAACTGCTGAATTTCCTTCAGGACCACAGCAGTTAGGATTCCCTTAATGTATCTTCAATTCACTAAAATTTCTTTGAATTTGAAGCTAATTACAGTGAACCAGGGAGGGATATGCCAAAATGTGTCCTACAGAACATTTTCCCTGAATATTTGACAAAGCCAAATCCTAAAGCGAATAAACAGAGACTGTTAATT
This sequence comes from Rhynchomys soricoides, assembly GCA_019843965.1. NCBI lineage: Eukaryota > Metazoa > Chordata > Mammalia > Rodentia > Muridae > Rhynchomys > Rhynchomys soricoides. Next base: position 780,514 of record JADRCH010000336.1, read on the forward strand.
AGTAATGACTATTACAGCTATTTAAACGAGCAGTTCTTCAGGACTCCTCATTAAATATTACACACTTTTAAACATGCAAACACACATAGATACATGCATTTTTCATGATTAAAATGCAACTACTTTTATAAATATACTCTTACAAAATACTTATTTGAATATTTCTATTCAAAAGCATTCCAGTCTACTCCAAAAATAAAGAAAACTATTTCTGGTAAGCCACACGACTATAACCTGCAGTTTTACAAAAATTTGATATATTTAAGATTAGAAATGTATTCCAGTCCATTTTACATTATACTCATAGAGTGTATGTGTGTTCATTTTTTCACTGCATTGTATTGTTTCCCATAAGCTCACTATCTTGTGAGGTTACAGTGATTCGCAATCACCCTTCTTACCTAAAGCATAAAATTACCAGGCAACATAAAACAAGCAAGCATCCAGAACAATAACAAAACCAACAAGAGACAAGGTAGTAGAATAAGTAAATGGTACAACAGATTCTCTCAGTCATTTTTACCTTTTGGATTGTCTTCTCAATAAGCATGTCTCCGACTGGCATAAGAATGCCTCCAAACACAGCCAGGACAGCACCAATGACCGCTCCAGCAATGAGCCCACAGTTCCGATCACAGCCCATTCTCCTCGTGCAGCAGAACCAAGGTAGAGCACTTGTTTCTCACCAACCCCCAGGCACAATCACAATGCTTTCTATGTGGCCTGGTTCTACTATTAGGAAGAGGTCATAAAAAAGAAGCTTAAGTATCAGCACAAAAAGATCAAAGTACAAAGAAATCATTCTACTGATACAGATGATATTTCCCAACTAATAATAAACAAATCTTTTTGTTATATTCACCACACTGGTTTTCTAGGTCCTACTCCTTCTTGCTGTTCATAAAAACCCACCAGAAGCAGAAGCAGTGTCAGAGAGAATGTTTGTTTTTTTAAACTTTTCTGTTTTGTATTTCCATCCCCATGTGATTAACATGATATAATCTTATCTAAGAAGAGCTATATAAACATATTCCTATCCTAATACTCCTTACCACAGCATGGCACACGTTTATACCATCACCCCCTATCTCGTTTCTCCACCCAAACATTACCCTAAATGCTCTGTCAGGAATTCTCCTGCAAAACAAGGCCTTGTCTACTAACCCATGACAGTAACGGTAACATACCTAATTCATGCACAAACATCAATATATGAGTTGTGTGAGAAATAATCTGTTGAGACTCAGAAAGGATCAACACTTCAAATCATTTGTAAGCTACCTGTCAAAAAAAATAGGCAGAGGAAAAATAAATTATCACAAAATTAATACTAGTATTTTCTTTAATGCAATCATAGCATTAACGAAAATTCCACTTCTTTTCCAACTTTTATGTTCATGCCTGAAATTTTCCCCAAAAAGAGGAAACTTCAACATTCAAGAAATGGTTAAAAGTATATATGGTTTCTAATTTCATTATCAATGATTTTGACATAATATAGATTAAAGAATTTGAAGATACAAATATATATTTTATATATATAGACATTTGATTTTCATTATTCTCAAAGATTCTTTTATGTATCCAAATGTAGTACCATTAATTTTTTCCTATGTAGAGATTCATGTCAATGCTCTTAAATACAGTAATATTGCTATTATGCACTCCATATAGGCAGTTTAATTTGTGATATCTTATTTTATATGGCTGTTAAATAACAATGGAAGGAAGTAATTTACAGAATCACTGGATCCTGCTGCAACCAACCTAATAAAATTGTGTCTTTTTGATCAATACTTGAAGAGGAAGTTGGGCTTCAGTGACAATTTTATGATGGTGTTTTACCTTCCATGGTGTGGTGTATACCTCTGGTTTGTACTTTAGAACAGTTTGTGTTACATTAAAATGCCCATGGCCAAGAAGTTCACAGATGTCAATAGAACCAAGAAAAGATAAGGCACACAGGGAGTATTAATAAAACACTCTGTGGAAAATTGTAAGCCTTTCTCAAAGATGGAGAAGAGCCAATGGTCTAGACCGTCTCCTGGCAACTGTACTTCCTCGGTAACCCCTGGGGCTTCTCTTTACTTAGCCCTACTACCTTCGTGAAATTGGAAGGTCTGAGACTTTTCTTGAAACAATCTTTCAAGCACCCACAGAGCTGGTAAGGAGGCTGGAGTTCTGCCAGCTATAAAGTAAGAATCGTACCAGTGAGGCAGAAATCAAAGCAGAAGGATCCAGCAGTCAGCACAAATAAAAGGTTGGAGATGACATAAAACCTGACCTTCCTGCCTCCTTTTAAGAGGTAATAAAGGAATACTCAGTCTCTCTCTCTATATATCTTGACTTTTTTAATGTTTTAAAATAAGATCTAAAGTGAAAGTGGCAATTTCCTATGTATGTAGCAGAAATGATATTCACCCATTTTTGGTCATTTTCCAAGTTGTTGCATGGGAGACCAAAAGATATGGCAACTGTGATTACACAGCAAGGTGATAACCCAGAGACCTTTGTTCCTGATACACTTGATACCCGCCTAACACTTCTTAGAAAAGTGTAAGAGAACCTATTTAAGAAAGTATGGCCCATGATCTTAGAACTGGGACAGGAAATCCTGTGTGTTACAGAAGTTTGGTAAATATAAATTAATTAGATCTAAGCAAAAGCACATAATGAGTTACTTCATTTGGAAAGTTATTTAATGTCCATAGGAACATCATTAACATTATTTATTTGGGGCAGGGACTTGGCACAGTCATAAGCACACTTGCTGCCAAGTCTGATATGTTGATTCACATCAACAAGGCAGAAATAGAGAATTAAACCCTCAAAGTTTTACACACACACACACACACACACACACACACACATGCACACACACACACACACATGCACACACACACTTTAATAAATAAGTGCTAGAAATTATTCAGTAAAATCATTTACAGTTCTGACAAGTAGAGTATAAAGTGACCTTAAAATTAGAATATTATTGCTTCTGAACTAGACGTGCGCATATTTACCCCTTGTTCAAGTTTATGTTACATTAAATATGAATTGGGATTTCCAGATTTTTTCTTATTGAAGTATTCCTATGTATGACAGCAAAGAGTTTCTACAAGAGATGAAAAGTTATAGCATCTACTGGAGAATCCAAGAAACAGAACCTACTTTCCATTGCCAAGAAATCCATCATGGAACATGTACACCAGATTAGTAATCAGTAGACTGAGGTGGGTATGGTCTGAGTTATGTCTGCTTCAAACGGAAGTGAGAACCTGTACAAGTCCCACTGATGTTGAGTCAGACTTCTTAGAAAACAAGAGTATTAAGAAATATATTTAATTAGATTATGATGCTAAATCTTGATATAAGCATATATCTAACATTCTTTCAACCATGTGCTGATATTTGACACAGTGGAAGAAGTCAGCTTGTCCATGGTTCATATTTTTAGTTATTCATTATCATTACATCATGTCATAATAAAGTTTCTGGGTTTGCCCTAAAAATAGGAAAGATCCTCTTTTTTTACTCGGGTTCACTGATTATCATTTAGTCCCTTAACATTATGAGGAAGGGGGGATTTATAGTGTGATCATGCTTTTTTATTTTTTTCTCATAGAACATTACACATAACTGAACATGTTTTATTGACCTGAGGACATGGATGCTCAGCTGCGCTCATTCTGGCCAGCAGCTTGGCTATCCATATTTATCTTCAGAGAAATATATAGTCTTTTAAACTACTTTCTGTCAATTTAGCTATTAAGGATTCCAAAATTTGGATCTGAGAAGATTATATTTTCTCAATAGCACGGCTGCTCATATTTTACATTAGGTCATCTTATTTTATAGCTTTACATTAATTTTGTTAATATTAATTCTATAGTACAGATATTATTTGCAATAAATGATTTCCTGCTTAAAGTAGTGAAAGAAGGCAAAGAATAATCAGGACCAGAGAACTATTTGGATTAATATAAATCTAAAGGAGGAGAGGGAATAAGATGGCATGTTTTAAAATGTCACTAGTTACAAATATGTCAGCTGTTTTCTCTTACCCAGTGTATAAAATACATATAGATTCCACTTTCAGAACTTCAGAATGGATTCTATATTTTTCAATGTCTTTAAAAGAAACAGTGGAAGTGGTATTATTATTATTATTATTATCATCATCATCATCATCATCATCATCATCATCATCATCATCATCCCAGTGTTGTCAGATTGTCAGAGTACTCCTATTATGAGCTTTGAAATACAGGGCCCTTCCACTCCATGGGAAACCTAGTAGAACTCAGCAGATTGGGCAAAGCCTGAAGTAGGATGAACATAAGTAGCCTCCCTGGTAAATAAGCCAAACAGTAGGGCAAATTCCCTGGGAGGAATCTCTAATTATTCCCACATGTGTTTCAAACTGTGTTCCCTCAGAAACTCAACCTGGAAAGACATGGCCCACAGATAACGCATGCTGAGGTGTGAACAGTGACTATGAAAATGTTCTAGAATCAGACTGGGATATGGATTCTATCTTTTCCTCCATCTACAAACAGTTAAAAATGTTTATTTTACATATAAAGCTCCTTCCACTTCTTAACATAGGAAACCAAGCCACAGAAGTCTGTAAAAACTGTCATAAAGAACCTTTCTTACCCAAGAAAAGAACAGCACCTATTCATAATGACTTAATGTGGAAATAAAACTCGGGGTAATTTAATGAGTAACAGGTTGAATATGAATGCAGGATTTTTTTGAAAATGTATCATGTCCTTTTTACACATTCACCCTCCACCCTGTCTATTGGTATTTACAAAGCCATGATTCTATAAAGACAGCATATCCATTTAAGCATAGATTAACTGGAGGTGTAAATGTAGTTTTATTTGACAGAGGTATTTGTCATCTCAGAGGCCTACTGCTGAATAAGCTTACACTTTCTAGTTCTTTCTGAATTCCAGCACTCAGCTTTTCTCAGCCAAACTCTTTTCCAGACTGACTGATTCAAACTGGCTTCTCTTAGCTGCTAGCTGAATTTCTCTGCTTAGCCTCAGACTAACTCTGGCAATCTCTTCTAATCTTCTGTCTCTTTGTTATTCTTTGGCTCCTTCTGTCTTCACCTATAACCTGTCTCTTTAAAACTATCCTGGTAAAATGGAATCTATGAACTGAACTGCCAAGAACTCCTCTCTACTACAATGCCTTTCAACTCATTGACTCAATGGAACTGACTGCCTAGAACTCAGAGGTCCACATGCTTCTGTCTCCTGAGTGCTGGGATTAAAGACATGTATTACCATGCCTAGAGCTAAGCTTTTCTTTACACTAAACTTGCTCTATCCCTGGATGGTCTTGAAATGCTTGAACCCGAGAGAGCTGCTTGTCTCCTGGGATTGAAGATATGTCTGCATTCTAGCCAGATCACACAGACCTAGGAAGATTTTGGATATGATCTCTTGCTGGATTAAAATTCCTCTACAGGAAGGTGTTCAGTTATCTGGTAGTACTTGATCGTGCTGAAATGAAAGACCTAAGGTCAATCTTAAGAAAATTATGTGTAGAAATAGAACTCTCTGGTTAAATATAACATATGATTTAGTGTTAAATATAAGCTCAGAGAAGGGATAAAATATAGAAGACAATAAGAATTATGATATTGCTTTCAGCTGTGCCTCATAGGAGCTTTGAACTTCAGAATTCAAGGGTTTCGGGAAAAACTTATAAGTATATTGATAAGGTGACCTTCAAATTTTCATCCAAGTAAACTCATCAGACTACTCTGTCTGACTCGTAGGCATCCTAATAGGTAAGTGGATAACATTTACAGTAAATAATAAATAAATCAATAAACAGGTATTTGTAATATGAATGAATCGTTTCACTTAAACTTATCAAATTCCAATAAAAACTTGTCTTAAGGATAACTTTATGTAATTAATAAAGAGATTGTATTACACATATTATACCCAAAATCCTTCAAAGCTAAGCCTGTCTGTTAGAGACATAACTTGGAATTATTGTAAGTTCGAATTGATTCCTTTTGACATATTGGCTTAAACTTAACAACAGGAAAATTTCATTAATGACAACAAACTCCAAGAACATCTAATGTAGTATCTAAGAAGTATCACCTGCTTTCCAAAGCCTGAGAATCAGTTTTTATAACTTCTGTAAACCGAGTCCACAAACAGTTAACAATGAATAGACCTAGGAATGAACTGGATTCTATCTGCTTCAACCTTGGAAATGAAGTGAGACCATATACATGATCCACTTGTAAAAATATTTGTAACCATTGAACCTAGGTGGCATTAGTATTTCATTCTTTATTCCAAATTCTACTATGGCTAGAATATCACTACAAGGTTTTCAGGGGTTAAAAGCTGAAGTTGGGAAATATGTATTCAGTTGTGGATTTTTGCCAATTATTTTGTTATTTTATTTTCTCTTGAGTTTGATGTAGATTCGAAAAGATTACAAGTGTGCACAATAAGAAGTTAAATTTTGCAAATAATGAGCTTGAAGTATTATACAATATTATTTTAAGCAACTGTAATGTAACAATAACCAATTTCATGTTGCCCAATAATATAATTTGGAAAACTGCAGTAAATATAGTTATATAAAAATTATATAAATATTTTCAAATTTTAATAAAATTTGATTTGTATACATTGTACATGTAATATTACATTTTTTTTCCAGTGGTGAAATAGTTACTCCATCAGACCAAGCACTTGAAAATTTTAGTATGTTAAATATAAAGTCTTGGATTAAATCACAAAGTAGTAACATAATTGGTTCTTTCAGGAAATCAAAAGCAAAATAGGTGAAAAAATATAAAAATTATTCAAATTTAGAGAAAAATAACCATAAGTTTTATTAAGGGTAAGAGCAGCAACTATGACTTTCAAAATAAACTTTCCAAAGTTTTCAGTACACTCTGTACAAATACCCCACCCATTGTTAATTTTAATATTTTTCCCAGGCCACCCTGTTATCTGTTAATCTGAATTTGGTTTATTGTTCTGGTTCAATAATGATTTTGGTAGAAAGGGTTTTTAACATTGTTCATTTATATATACTGAAAGACTCTTGGAAAATCAACCATTAACATTTTTTGAGGATTTTATTTTCACTTATTCACAAAGCAATATGTACAGCAATATTTTCTTAGATATATTTCAAAAGACATTGCCAACTTAAAATCATTTATGAAAGGACTGGAAAGTCTTGGAATCCTTATATATTCAAAAACATTTCAAATTTATTATAAAAATTTATGCCATTTATAGTTACTTAGATAGTTAATAATAGTACTTAAATAATTAAATAGTTAATTATTCTAAAGTGTGTTATCCTTTAAAACCAAAATTATGATTTAGGGAAATAACTTACTAATATTTGAAACAATTTTCTTTTTAAATTTTCAAAGGCATTAGTTTTCTTTTATTTTACGTTTAAGTTGTATACTGATTTACACTATTTAAATTTAAGGTCGTCGTAGGAAATAACCCACTGCTTTTGGGAGATAAAATATTTTTGTTCATTGAAGAAAAGTGCTTGGTAAATGTGTATGTAATACCTGCCTTACTCCTAACTGTGTAGAGAAAATCAAGTTCACTAAAAATTGTCCATTGAAACTTCAACAAGCTAATGACACTGAACAGAAGTAAATAGTTAACAAATCACATTCAAGACATAGTGTTAGTATAAGGTTTACAAGTCATTTATATACCAATCTCACTGTATCAATACTCTTGAAAAATGTTCTTCATCATATTTTAAAGTAAAAATTGTGTTTAAATAGAGAACTTTGAATAAAATGCAAATTGACCTATAAATCACTTTAAATATTGACAAAGAGTGTTGAAAAAATACAAATGATATAAAAAATCATAAACTAAAGCATCACTGATCACTGAACACAATTTTAATACTATCTAGCAAAAATGAAGGAAGATGTCTGAACAAGACATAACCATTCAATAAAGCCTAGAGACAGTAAGAAAGCAATAAATTTACTTTTCAATTTACATTTTTTCATAAGAAGTGTTCTAAAAAACTATCATCTATCAGTGTAAAGATAGAAAAACTTTTCGTTTTTTTTTAATGTAAATGGAAAAGAAACCCATATGACTTACCTTTGAAGGGCTAGGAAACCATCCACCAATTGCTCCACACATTTCAGAAGGCAGCTGTGAAGAAGAAAATGTCCTCAGTAGAAAACTCCTATCCTGAATTCCTCACCACTTATGTGTGTGAGAGTTGAAATGAGCTTTAAAAAAAAATTCAGTGTCAGATGCCAATTTGTGGTTTGTTGCTTGACAAATTGAAAAAAAAGAAAAGAAAAGGAAAAAAAAAAAGGCATACTACACTGCTAGTTAAGTTCATAGGGTTCTATTTCTGGTGAAGACCCATCACCTACATCTGAACATCTGAAATACTCAGCAGTCCCTTTCTTCTTCTTTTTTTTTTTTTTTTTTTTTTTTGGCCATGTTCCCATCCAAATAAGTCAGAGGCCGGAGAACCAACGGAACTGATTAAGTAAACCACCCATTCTATACTTTGTTTTCAAAGGTAATCATGTAATCGTTATTCCAGATGCTGGACTGCAGCAAGGGGGAAGTAAATTAGGGAACTTGTTGGTCTCTCACAACTAAACTTGCAAATCTCAGGTCATATAGTGCAAAGAAGAGTGTTTTTCTATACTACAGAGCATGAACCTGAAGACTCTCAGATTCATAATTTGGAAAACAATTGGAAACTCTGTCAATCAACAGGGATGACAAACAAACTTTACAAAAGGAAATGGCCCATTGTTCTAGGTGGAAGTTCTTAACTATTTGTCATTTTTGTTGTTAATTTAGCTGAAATTTTAAGAGGATGGTGACATGCTTATAAAAAAAAAGTTAGCCTAAATATCTTCGTTCAAAATAGAAATAGCAAGTACCAAACAACTCTAATTACTACTGAGGATGGCATCTCTTGTACCTCAGTCACTTCTTGACCTACAGTCTGAAGAATATTCTTACAAAGACACCAGTAGCAGACAGGCAAAACCCTCATAAGGTGATCCTGGCCAAAAGCTGGCAAACTCACTAGAAAATCATCTCCAAGTCACTCCTGAAATGAAGCAACCCAAGAGTCACGGGCAAGAATATATTTAGCTCATAAGCTCAGGGTTAAGTCAGTCCTTGCCTGCTGTGGGTATGTGGCCTTGGCAGGGCTCCCTCTCACTTATAGGGGTGAAAAGTAACTGAGCACATTTGAAACTCCTTCTTAGCCTTATGCTTCACTGAGGTTTCCTGGAGGAGAACACCAGTATATTAATTTAACTACTACCAAGAGGTCATTAACATACTTCAGGTTTATTGATTGGGTTTTGACTTTGATTTCAGTGGGAAAAGATAGGAAACCATCGTTTAAAACCTCAATATAAATTACTTATCCCATTCATAGGAAAGGAAACCATGGACAATACTCTTAAAACTGTGAAAATTTTATCCACATTGTATGATATGACAAGGGAGGATAAAGAATACTTTAATATTTTGACTGAAATTGTGTATTTTCTACATTATCTATTATGGGCTTCAATCTTTTTGATATAAATACTTTTTCTCAAGCATACAAATACTAACGCAACCATCTAGAGATAGGTTTCCAACACAAAGGCAGTTAAAGTAAGTCTTCAAGAGAATAGCTAACAATATTGGCAAGACCAATACAAAATGAGGATAATATGAGCATTAACAGGAAAATATCTTTCCTGAAAATGGATGTGTATGTGAACATTGCATACACTTGGATGATAATTAGTTAACACTAGTGTCATCTATATCTTCTGACTTTCTCTAGAGAGTAAAATGTCACATATTCCATTAAGCAGGTCAAAACACCAAGTTTACATTTGCAGAGGCCACTAGTAGATTTTGTTCAGCCTCATAGCTAACAGCTCTTGCTATTCAAGATGCAAAAGGCACACAGTGGAGTCAAATCCACAGCATGAATTTTCAAGAAATAACAACTTGAACACCAAGGCAGCACACGCTTTGTTCATTTAAGAGTAAAGACATGGGTTGGTTCGGTGTGTTTGTGTGTGTGTGTGTGTGTGTGTGTGTGTGTGTGTGTGTGTGTGTGTTTGGAGAGAGAGAGAGAGAGAGAGAGAGAGAGGAGAAGGTATGTACAGATATGTGTAATCATGTATGTGCATTAATACAGGTGTTATGTGTCCATATACACACATGGATGTGGAGGATAGAGTACAACCATAAGTGTTATTCCTCTGTATTCTGTCTACTTCTTTTTGTTGTTTTATGAGACAAGGTCTTTCACTGGCATCAGGGACTCAGTGACTATTCGAGGATGCCTGGCCAAAAAAGCTCCAGACATATGCCTAGCTCAACTCCCCAGCACTGGGACTAGAAACATCAGGCCTGGCCTTTTTATATGGATTCTGGGAACAGGACTAGGATCTATAAGCACTTTACTGACTGAGCTATCTCACCAGGCCTAAGTTTTCATCCTTAAATATCACTTGTTACAATATGTTGAGCCAACGTGTTCCATATGAAGTTCACCTAGCCTTATAGATATCCATTCTAGCCATAAATAAACAGATATGAATAGTAGGATAGAAACATCAAAGCCTATAAGTCAACTGAAGTTCAATTCTTTAGGAAGTGTTCTTGCCCTGAAACATTAGCAGATGTTGGTTTGAATCTTGTTCTTATTTGGTATGTCTAATTGAGCACACACCAGGAGTTAGGTAACCACCTCCTACGGTCTGTTTTTGTTTGTTTTGTTCTGCAGTTTTGTTGTTATACATGAAAAAAATGCCAAAGTTGTCTACAGTACGCTGACATGTTTACATTGTGAGGGGTTCATCAAACTTAATGTGCCTTCTACTTTTCTTCTTTTAATCAAATAAATGATGACAATTAAAAAGGGTGTTAAAAACTACTAAGTTGTGTAGTGTGCAACCCTTGACAACGCCTGAAGCTGCCCGTCAGTCATTCAGGGTTCCATTACACTCCCATTTCGGAATCTATAAATCTTTGTTTCATCCTTGCTTTGTTTTTCCAAAGATCACTTATCATGGCTGGAGAAGACCTACAACTGATTAGCCTTTATATCCTGTTTACGCACCAGCTGGTATGCTTTGTCTATGAGGAAGAATTATGTCTGTTTAGCGATGACTCCCCAGAGTACTGACCAGATTATAAGCATTCCTCAATATGTGAGAAGCCTCCAACCACTGTCCACATGGCCTCATACAGAGCTCTGAGTTTCAACAAGAACGTTGGTCAGGATCTGTTTTTGACCTCATGGTAACTACTTAAATAAATTTTATCCTATTTTCTGAAGCCTACTGGCCATTTTTCCCTTAACACTCACTGATAATACTGCCATTTTATTTCTTGAGAGATCTTTTGATATTTTTCTCTTATTTACTAGTAGCAAAGCAGTAACTCTTTTGACATTTGAGATTTTTAAGAATGTTCAACTAAATGTCAGCCTTTTAGATGGACCCAGGAACTCTGCACATATGTAAGGGTTGCGCAGCTGGGTCTTCATATAGGACTCCTAAAGTGGCAGCAGGGGCTATCTCTGACTACATTGCCTGCCTAAGGATTTCTTTCCCCTAACTGTGCTGCCTTGTCTAGCCTCAATAGAATAAGATCAGATAGTCCTACTGCAACTTGATATGCCAAGGCAGGTTGATATCAATGGGAGAGCTCCTCTTTTTTTCTGAAAAGGGAAAAAAGGTGGATGGAGGATGGGAGGAGAGACGGAGAGACTGAAAAGATAGGAGGGAAGGAAAGTTGTTATCTGGATATAAATTAAACAAATAATTTAAAAAGCAGTAAAAACAGTAAAAATTTTATCCTTTTAAAATATTTTTTAAATTATTGAATTTAGTATTTCATTAATGTTCTATCATTTGCTTTTAAAGGTCTTGCCACAGTTATAATGTCTCTCTTTGTTTTGAGATTATGAAAATAATACCCTTTACCCCACAGTGTATGACTATTTAAAAATACTTCGTGACAGTAGACAGCTGATTTATGCAGTTCAACTCTTGTGAAAAGAGGAAGTGTAATAAGTTGACTACACATATATTGGGACATATTTAAGAGTCAGATGACAGATGCATTACAAGAGCTCTAGAAGAGGGGTCACATGACTCATGTCTAATTCCCATACATTCACAATAGGATCTGAAACAGAGCATGATGATGTCTTTCCCCAGTAGTAATGGAAACTCACACAGTCTACCTACACCCTCAGAAGCTTAATAAAATTCATATGGTGGCTATAACCTTTAAAATGTAGGTTTACATGAAAATCAGGCTGTTGGTGAGTCACAATAATTGACAATTGTTTAGGATATTTGAGATGCTTTCTCTGACACTTTAGCAAATAAAACCCAACATCTCTGTATAACTGAGATTATAAATGTACATTGTATACAGAATATTCTTAATATTAAGGTAGTCATAAACTGACAGTGGTAACACACTGTGCATTTCCTATCTGCTAGACATTGAACTACTTTGTTCGGATTCTTTCAGGTGACCACCATGCCCTTTCATGAGACTTCAGAAAACACTAAGGTCTCCAGGGTGTTGTTTGTGAAAACAAGCATCAAGTTCTTTTACTTGGGGAAGAAATAATGAATGGCCCAGCTAGATGGCTCATGGTAAAAAGCACTTGGTATGCAAACCAAAGTCCCTGAGATTGATCCCTGGAAATCATGGTGTAGGTTGGAAAAAGACAGCCAAAAGCTGCCCTATCACCTCCACACATGAGCCATGTTACCCACATAACCACACCCAAACAAACACAATAATAATACATTAAAGAAAATAAAAAATATTAAATATACTCCTAACATCTGGGTTTATATATTCTTTTCAAATTACTGTTTAGAAATAAAATTAAAATAATTTGATATTATATTAAGAAAAAATTGTGTATGCACATTATAAACAATGAACAGGTAGTAATTAGTAATCAAATAAGATAAAATGGGATTCTTATGTCCTATAAATTAAATCAAAACATTAATTAAGAAAGTAATACTAAGGAAATCATTTATTACTTCATGTTCTGAGAATAATAAAGATTGTCCATGTAGACCTAATTTGCATGTGTGTATTGCATGCCTAATTATATAGAATATGAGCATACACTTAGGCTTTACAATGTCTAGCCTGTTTAATTACTAGAAGTATTGAATGCATGCTATATTACATTTGTCTCATTAAGATACAGAATATTGATATGTTGTAGTTCAAGTCTAATAAAATATTGAAAACATAAATGAGATTGCTAATATTGCTTTCAAAAGAAAATTCCAAGGATCCTTTCAAATAAAAATTGAAGAATATTAAGACAGGCTGTTGTCTAACATCACATGACCCAAACGAATCAAAAGAATTAGTGATAGAAGCATTAAGGACGCAAAAAACTTTACTTACATGGTTAATAGAAGCCATAGTAGGAGCTGTGCATAAATGAGAAAGGATGAACAGAGACTACCTCTGTATTTGGAGAAAATTCTCATGTGGGCATAGCTAGGTCAATATGCAAATTTCATGAAGCAGTGAAAAGTATTGGCAGACCCAATTCTTACGTGAACAATTTACTAACAAGACTTAACTCTATAAGGTGAGGGAAAGGAAAACAATTGTTTAAATTACGAAAGATATACCCTAAGAAAATGTTCATTTCAACACAATTTGTGGGGATATTTGTTCATATGGTACAAGGGAAGACCATAATGAGAAAAGAAAAATAAATCACATAAAGCAACTAGAAGTCAGTGGACAGGGAGTTGAAATAGCAGGACAAAGCACTATGTAACAGCTAAACCAAGCACTGAGCCAGTAAGGAATGCGTAAAACATGAAAAAAGAGTTTATTCGATGTTTTAACTTCAAGGTTACATGGCAGAAAGTAAAGCATTTATTTTAATTGTGGAAAACCAAACATTGATAATGAGGTATTTTGTAGTAAAGCCAGGCTATAACAGAGTTCTTGGAGAGAGAGAGAGAGAGAGAGAGAGAGAGAGAGAGAGAGAGAGAGA
>JADRCH010000336.1:794620-943063 GCA_019843965.1 Rhynchomys soricoides
GAGAGAGAGAGAGAGAGAGAGAGAGAGAGAGAGAGAGAGAGAGAGAATGGGAGTTTTAAAAATCAAAGTTAATAAAAATAATACATTAGGAAAACAAATGAATAATGGTTTGGTCCTTGGGTTGAACAAAATAATATGCATTGTGATTCAAAAATAATATCACAATTTTTATGCTATTCAAACAATAATACAATTAAAGCACATGATAAATGCTTTAAAAGAGAAAGATTTTCATTTTTGATTAAACATTAGACTTAGTGATTTTGTTCCATTTATTAAGTATTCTTTATGAGACTGAGCAGCCTGTGCTAAAAATGAAAAATACAAATAAAACTGCATAAATAATATTTGCTATTTATATCTTAAGTCTAAAGCCCCAACAGCAGAATGTAGCTTCTGAAAGAGTTAAGTACATATACAGACATACAAGCAGAGCCACTGACTGTTCCCAAGGCATGGATGGAAACTTAATTAGACTTCCTGTAAAGCCAAGGGAGATGCATTCTAAGAAGTATCTTACCTAACAATAGCTTAATTCAAATTTGCCACATAGAAAATAATACATCTTTGATGCTTTTTGTTGTTGTTGAATGAAGAAGTGTGATTCTCCTGCCCTGACATTTAAAGAACCACTTGGCATGAACACTGTCTCTGAGTGACACAGCAGCTTCATTTAGGTTTTCTACATAAAGCAATGTGTCCAGTGAAATAAAGCCTCGTTTCTGTAGTTTGGCTCTTGAAGATCAATTCTTTGAAAAGTCAATAACTTATGTCTTTCAAGAATCTGCTACTTCTTAAACCAAACCCCAGAGATCCTTAAATAGCATGCCTAGGGGACCAGAAAGTTGATTCAGCAGTTAAGAGCCCATGCTGCTATTGCAAAGGATCAAGATTTGCTTCTTAGCACCTATATGTTACCTCTAGTTCCAAGGGATCTGACTTTCTTTTAAGCTCCAGTGGCATAAAGCACACATGTTGTGTACATAGTATACTCAAGCAAAACAGTCAGACACATAAATAAATAAGTCTGAGAAAAACAATGTGCTTAGAATTTCTGATCATCACATTAAAAGTGGGAACATCTTATTCTACAAGAATTTTTTTTCTGTTTCAACAAAGCATGATTCAATACTTTCCAAACTATACAGACATGTAAATTTTATATAAACATATAGAATATACTGAATGAGGTCATAAAACCTCCAGAACAAAATTTTTTCTTTGGATTGCTACGAATCATTTAGATGTCTTTATTTCATATTATTATTATTATTATTATTATTATTATTATTATTATTAATCCTTATTATTATTGGTCTTTTTGAGACAGTATTTCTCTGTGTAGTCCTGGCTCTCCCGGAACTCACACTGTAGAACAGGCTGACTTTGAACTCACAGAGATTTGCCTGCCTCTGCCTCTAGAATGCTGGGATTAAAATTTTGTCCTTATATTAAAGGACCACTGTCCTTTAATTTCATGTTTATTTATGACAGAGTATAAGTTCTGAGTCACCCTAAAATAGAGAACTCTCTCACAGCCCTGTGAGTGATTTGTGGTAGATGCTGTTGATTAGATGAAAGAAGTCCAAACCTTGTGGAGCAGAAGAGGAAATGATCATTTAGGAATCTCTACAATTAAGCAGTGGGTAAGACAAGTTTAACCAACTCATTCATCTTTTTCCTGGCCCTGACAACATTGCAGAATCATTAATGTTTGCTTCCCATTATTGAACGATGGTGGCAATGATTCAAGTATTTCACCCTGTGGACTACGGAGAAAAAGTAACTTTTCTGTCTCTTTGGGGTAAGTTCAGGCATCACAAACCCTATCTGTATGCCAGTGTCTGCCAACTCCATTGCCTATCTTCTCTTATCTTCATGAAAATAACTTTTCTCTTTTGCTCCTGGTTATAGCTTCTGTAAACTGTAGTTAGTTGTGGGACCTTATGAGGTATGGAATGTCACCTTCAAATGAATTTACTAGTGAACAAATTCTGTGACCTTTGCAATATTTAAGGAGAACAAAGGTCATGCTAGACTTTCAGGACATACCCTTGTTTGTTTGGGCTCTGAAAGTTCACAGCCTCTTAGCTGTGGTGAACAAACTATTCTACAAACAGTTCTGTTCTATAATGCCTCCATCTCATGGGTAAAAGTGTAAGGTGAGATGGTCATAAAATCAGAGTATACTTTGTGGTGTCTTTGTAAGCAACATAGTGTGTTGGTATTCAGAATGAACATGCTAATGGTGTCCCATATTTCTCTAAGCTCTATCTATGAGCTGGTAGCACCATCCCCCATGTGTTCTATGCTCTAAAAATATTTTTTGGATGTGCTCCAAGATATTGCTAGGCCTGTTTTTCCTCTCATTTTCAACAACTCTTTGGGGAAAGTTTGATAATCACACTACTTGGAGGGAATAGGATGAGAGTAAGTAAAAATTTGAGGTGAAATAAATCAGTACAAACACCCAATAATCACAATTTATGCAAACCCATTAAAGGCTATAAAGATGAGTGTCCCAGAAGACAGATTCCATAAAACGTTTTCAGAACAGTCCTAGTTATTTCTTGTCTTTTGCCTTCCTTAGCTGCTTTGCAGTCACTGTGTTCTTGTTTATTTTTGAGCATTTGAGATCCTGTTTTGAATTTAGTTTTTTTTCAAAATGACATCTACTTTTAAGTATGTGAATTTGGGATTATATCCAAACCAATATATTACAATTCCATATATATGCATACAAGTTATTAAGTCAATGGAAACCTTAAGTTCCTGGGGTCCTTCACTCCTTTTATGGATATGCTCATTTTATCAATTTAGCAGATGTTTATGTTTTACTGCTTCCAGTGACAGCTCACAACATCTAAAAAAAATGAAATGTGTCTAAGCCAAAACTGCAGATTATTCTGATGCTTTTTCTCTTGACTTTATACATGTCACTCTATTCTTTGAAAATATGTGAAATTCTTCAAGTGATCAAAATTAAAATTTGAACATAATAATTGAATTTTTTATTTACTGATCATTTTTATGGCTTATCTGCTATGTCATTTGGGTAAAATATAACCACTGTGGTAATATTTTCTTTTATGCACTTTGGTGCAAATTAAAAACATTCAAAATTTTTCTTTCTGTTTACAAAATGACTGTCCATGACTAAATCACAAATTCCATTTTCATCAAATTCTATGTAAATAAAATGAAACAATGGTGTATAATCTACTTTAGCAGAGTCTAATACATGAATATGTTTCAAAGTATTTGATTTAATATATAAAGCTTAATAAATACGTTTGACTAAGTTAATCCATCACAATTCAGTAAGTCGTGAACTTTAAAAAGACTTCAATGTTTTAAGAATTTTCTAGGTTGAAATAAGATAATAACATTCGTTCCAAATTAATGTCTTCAGATCTCTCATAAAGTAATGAGAACTTTCTGTTCTCAAAGTCATGTGCCACTGGATATCTTGCAAAGATGACCTTTGACACTGAATGGGGAATCAGTGTCAAATTTTCCCTATTTAAAAATATGCATTTGCATATACTCATGTATGCATGCAGATGACCCTTGGTGTGATAGTAAGCCAGAGGTTGATGTTGCCTGCCCTTATCAATTGCTCTCCACATCATTTTTGGGAGAGGTTCTCTTATTGAACCTAGAGCTAATGGATTCTGCTACGCTGGCTAGAGAGAAAGCAAAAAGGATCTACCTATCTTATTCTCTCTCTCTTTTTCTTTTTGATACAAAATGCAAGAGAAATTTATTGATTCATTAGCACTATCTTATTCTCTGGTGTGCAGATTAGAAATGTGCACTAGCGGGGCTGGCTTTTGCATGGATGCTGGTGATCTGAACCCTGGTCCTCCTGCATGCATAGAAGAACTTTGTCAGCCTAACCACATAGACTTAAACAAAAATCAACCAACTTGTAAACAACCATTACATATGGTCAAGAAGAGTGTTTGAAAGAATATTTTTTTATTTAAGAATAGAAGAAAATAGAGAAAAATATTCATATACATAATGAATTCTATAATATACACAATGTGTAGTAAGATGCCATCTGACTTCATTTAAAAATTCTGTGTGTCTTAAGAACACTATAGTATCCCTGCCATAGATATAATATATTCCCAAGTTCAATTTCTGAGTAGCATGGTAGAAGATTACAAAATGAGTCTCTATAACATATTTTCTGGGGATTTTTAAAAATTTTTTTATAATATATCCTATTGTTTAAAACAATAAGCAAGATACAATTTTGTCCAAATATCCACTGAATGAATACTAAATAGCCTATTATCAAGATATACATTTAAAAGAGACATGTTTATGTTAAATACTTGCCTTCTAGTTACCTGGTACAAAATTTAAAAGGATGGTAATTTCCCAGATGTAAACTTTTTGGTTTAGTAGACATTAAGCATGCAATGTGACCAATAAAAGGTGTAGTTTGCTTAAACAAAAACTGAATGACTTATATATAACATGTGATATACATATCACAGTTATGTCACATTAGCAAATATTTACATGGATAGCTTGAATTTTTCCATTCTATAAGATACTTGGTACATAATTAAAATAAACAAATGAATACTACTGTAAAATATGCTTTCCCTAAATATTTTAGATGATCTTGTGTGCAAATTCTATAAAGTCTATAAAAGAAGGCCTTAAATTGATAGTTATGAAAATGACTTTCATGATGTAAAGCAGAAGGAAACATGGCTACCATGCATTCATCTGAAACTTTTGATGGCAGGCAAAAGGTTTTGGCTATATTGGCTCTTAGAACTTATTAGCTGGGTGATAGTACGCAAGTAGGCAAATCTCTATAAGTTCAAGGCCAGCCTGCTCTATAGAGCAAGTTTCGGCACAACACAGGGCTACAAAGGGAAACCCTGTCATGAA
This sequence comes from Rhynchomys soricoides, assembly GCA_019843965.1. Classification (NCBI taxonomy): domain Eukaryota; kingdom Metazoa; phylum Chordata; class Mammalia; order Rodentia; family Muridae; genus Rhynchomys; species Rhynchomys soricoides. Next base: position 799,538 of record JADRCH010000336.1, read on the forward strand.
AAACGAAAACAAATCAAAACAAAACAAAATGAATTTTATTATAAACTGTTAACCATCTAAACATAGATAAAAATAGATGGGTTCAGACTTTCAGAGGAACTGAGAGAGTAGAGAGAAAGGAAACTGTAATCAGCTTTCAGTTTTGAAGACAGAGTTTTTCTGTGGAGCCTTGGCAGAGAGAGGAACTCACTCTATAGAACAGGCTGTCTTTGAACTCAGAGATTGGTTGCCTAAGTGCTGGGGTTAAGGGTGTGAGTCACCACTGTGCAGCTAAGAATCTTTTTTATATATAAAAGCAGAAATATTTATGCAACACATGATTGACTTAATGAATGTTTATTAGGATCTTAAAGAGCTCTGGGTTAGGCTTTCAGTGGACCATTAACTTTGCAAACAGCCCAAAGTTCTGTGTTTATATTTGTGCCATTCTGTAAGCTGAGGCTTATTACTATCTACAGAGACACCATTGACCTGTGCTAGCGTACTAAGTAATTCACAGATGTTGACCATTTACAGAATCACAAATATAAATAGTATAAAAAATTTAGTATCTATATTAACTGTGATATTTTCTGTAATAACCTAAGTCAACTTGTTTCTTCTCCCAAGAGAAATATTAACAGGGTGAACACTTAAATATCAAAACAAAATGCATAAATGATAATGCCCAGGAGAAAAGAACAGCAATAGAAGTTGTGGTGTCTTGTCTCAGGAGAGCCTCTGCTACTGATAGAGATAAACACAAAGTTGGAATTAATACAGAGATAAGCTAAGCACGGTACTGATGTAGGGAGAGCTCAAGGAAGAACAAAGCTTCTACATGGTACAAATGTAGAGATCGGTAAAGCTACCCCTTGACTCTAATAGCAGAGTAATCCACAAAAAGACTACAGTCCTATAAACACACTGTGGAGAGCAACTTCACAAACTAAAAAGATGTCAGTCTCTCTGTCACTTTGCATTGACCTCCAAAATGTGCTTACCAAAGGTATTTGATTTCAAGTATAGCAGATTACATAGTTCTTAACATAGAATCTTAAGGAGAAACTATACAACAATATACATATATATGGTCTACAAATGAGATGGTAAAACAAAATAAAAATAACAGTAAGTTGTACTATATTTGTATAATATGTAAATATAACTAAGGAATCAAATTTATAAAACACTTGATATAACATTTAAATAACATTCTGTCTCAATTTTGTTTTCTCCTATTTTTAATGCTCCATACCAAGTTATCTCTCATATATAACACACACACACACACACAAAGAAAATATATATACATAGAATAAACAGCAGATGTCATAAATTTGAAATAAAACACATATAAAAGTAAAAATCAATTTCATGTATGTATAATCTATTACAAATAGCTACTTTCATTATCTGAGTCTATTAACATTCCATTTATCATGGAGGTATTATCTGAATAGCCTTACCAGTAAAATATGGAGATGTAGCAGAATGCCAGCTAAGTTTGCAGTCACTGATAACTTGAGTTGCCATAGCAAGCTCATAGTCACTGAGTTTCTAAGCAACCTAAGGCTCCACAGACTGCACTAGGACTCTACTGATCTTTCATCATCTTTAGAGAACAAATATCACTGTTGTGGTACCAAATCCAGTAAAGGATTCTTTAATTATCCAGTAAAGCAGTGACCCTCACAGGTCCCTTGAGGGGATGTCCTTGGAGTTTATGAAACAGTATTTGCATTGGGAATTCTTTGAATGTTTACAGTGCTAAGTGCATAAAATTAAGTTTAGAAAATGATCAGTATTTCTTATAAGTATGTATTCATTCAACAAACAAGATGAAACACAACATCTAACTCTTCAGAGATAGTTATTTAGATAATTCTAAAATTAATGAATTTATTGTCATTTAATATAAAATAGGTTTTATAGCATTACTATACAACACAATACTTTGGTTTGTAGTTAGTATTTAAATCTTTAGGTAAGCTAGAGTATATAAAGTAGAAATTACCTGAGACGGTGAAAGTATAGTTTGTCTACAATATGTAAGTTCCACTTTTAGTTGCCCAAGGGAGAAAGAAAATTGGACAGATCTTGCACAAGCAAAGCTGTGATTTGGGGAATATGCAAGTGTTAGCATTATCTCCTCCAATCTACAAACACGTTCAATCTTGCATTCTCCCAGTGCCCACTGAGGCCATGCCTGCTGACCCGTGTTCTAATTTCCTAGGCAATATTGCCAACCCTGTAATGTAACGACAGTCATGCTTTTCAACTATTGCTATAGAGCATTGTATCACAATGTAAGTAAAACATAAAGCATTGGCTAGTAGAAGGATTGTATGTAACTAATAAAGCAGTGATTCCTATAACTTTGCCTAATTCCAATAACTGATTTCCTATACCCTCTATTATCTCAAAGTATTGCCATGAAAACTTCTTGGTAGTGATTTGCGGATTGAAAACTTTTTAATTTAAGTTTAGGATTTTAGTGTTTCTTATGTACCCTATTAACTATTTCACTAATGTTTCAGTACCTTATGTTAAATGAGTTACATATAGCAGTGATGAAAGTTTTAACTTGAGATAAAAAAAAAAAAAAAGAAAATGAAGTTGCAAAATCACCTCACAAATAGTTCACAGAGGACCTGTTGACTTGCAACATGCCAAGAAAGCCAGCAGCAGAGACTGCCTGTGACCTCTGTTTATTATTATCGGTCACCAGAAGCAGGCAAGGACATAATCTTCTTTCTGAAAGATTACAAAGACAGACACTCTGCTGCAAAAACTTCCTAGGATAGAGCCTTGGTTATAGTGTTTATTATGATTCCATTTTTAGAAAGGAAAGGACCATCTGCAATTTAACAGTCCTCTTAGGATACATGAATAGATAGGCAGATAAGCATAGACAGACATATAGACAGATAGGCAGATAGACAGATAGGCAGATAGACAGACAAATAGATAAACAGGTAGATAGATAATAGAGACATACATAAAAATATGCCCTTTTAACCCCATTAAGATGTCCCTCTAATACAATATATATATTGAAGGGTAGTATAATTTTAAATATTTCTGAATTCTTTTTATCATTTAGTAACATAAACATCACTGTCAAAATTACATTAAAATTAGTTGAGATGACAAAGTATCTACTTTCTTTCTCAATTAAAAGTTTAAGCAGGAGGTCTGAATACATATAATACTTCCCACTTATTCTCCTTTCTGTGAGAAAATTCTAATTACACTTTAAACTGTACAAGAACAAGCCAAATAATCCCATCATAGAACTGGTTTTAGATTTGCAGGCACAAGTCTAGATCACCAAATTTTAGTCTAGGTAAGTTTCACTTACTATACAGAAGTAATCAGCTAGAAGTCCGATGAGAGAGTACAAGGCCACGAGTTTAAAGGAACCATCAAAATGCAGTTGCAAGGTTGTAGAGTCACTGATATCTCCAGCCCTGTTTGCTCCAAGTCATATCACTGCTGCTTTCCACTTAGCCCCACCTCCAAGTATCTAAGAATGGCTGTGGAATTTTGATTGACACTCCAGTGCAGCAAGCAGTGAAGCTTCTGAACCAAAGTAAACCTGGCATCCAGCTTTTGCTAACCTGTCCAATTTTAAAATGAACTGTTCTTTTAAAAAGAGAAAGAAAGAAAAAAAGAAAGAAAGGAAGGAAGAAAAGAAGGAAGAAAGAGAAAGAAAGAAAGAAAGAAAGAAAGAAAGAAAGAAAGAAAGGAAAGAATTTCTCTATGATGTTTAAAAGAACAGAGGATCAGATCCCTCTCTAGGGAAACATTCCACTTAACTCTACTTAACATCTTCACAGCAGTCCCTTGACAGTGTCCTGTGTCTTAGCAATACATAGAACATTATAATCATAACATTTTAAAAAGCTTTTTATTGACTCTTTGTGAGTTTAATGTCCTGCACCACAGTCTTCTTCATTTTTCTACCCCCTCATATCTATCCTTTGTCTTTGTAGCCTCCCTCTCAAATAACACACATACACACACACACACACACACACACACACACACACACACACCCCAAAAGCATAGAAAATATCTCATCATGGAAGCTGTAGTATATCATGGTGTCCCACAGTAAATCTCTCTGTCCACACATCTTCACATGCAAATGTTTATTGCAGTGGTCTAGTTCGAGATCTCTGCCTTCTGTAACACTCAGTAGTGGATATCATCAGGCCTCCTCCTGGATATCCTGTTGTGGCCCTGTATCATAGAGATCCTGCTCCTTTTGTGCATTGCATCCGTTCACAAATGATATAGATTTGGGGGTAGGCTAATTTAGAGGACTGGATCTGGGCCTAGATGGTAGCTCTCCCTTACTCTCACCACCAGGGAGAGCTCTGCAGCACTGCTCTGACTAGGCAATACTGGAGACCATGTCTAGTTATAAGGGTCCTGAGACAGGCAAGGGGGTTTGGCTCAAATGAAGAGACTGATCACCTACTGAATTTCAAGAAAGTGGCCCCTAACATCTCAAGCCCTCTTTATACAATGGCAATCCTGCTCACCTGGCCAGTGACTTCATTGGTTATTTTATTTAGAAGAAATCCTAACATCAGCATTCTAAAATCTCAATCATTACAAAACGCACCCAATAATTTTCTTTCTTCCTTTCTCACTATTGATAGGACACTCACCCCACCCCTGACTTTATTTTTCACTACAGAGTACAAATTCAGCAAGCCAAAGATAAATGTCTAGCTAGACATGTCCTATAGACATGAGCCCATACTCAGCTGGTAGCAAATACAGTTAAACAGTTAAGCAAGGTGAGTGACAGATTAAATACTTGTGGGTATAAGTACAATCATCAAATAGCACCCCCTTTTTAAATTGCACCCAGAGACATGCTCACTGTACCAAGCAACCCTTTCTGATATACATCTCTCAATTTCTGATACCATATTTCCAAGAACCATTTTTTAAGTCTCTACTGATTGGGCATAGCTTCCATATTATCTAAGTCTCAGTTGATCAGACAGAGCTACCTAAGTCTCAGTTGATCAGACAGAGCTTCCCCTTTTTAAATCTCTCTTGATCAGACACAGCTTTCTCAAAACAGTTATGCTCTCCAGAACTGTAATGGGTTTACTCAGCATGACTTTAGCTCTTTTTCTAGGGACATGATTACAAGTCCCATCATACCCAGGATTAATGGTCACATCTGGAGGATTGATAAATGTAGAAAGAGAAGAGAAGGGTTTTACTCACCTCTAAAGAGTTTTGAGAAAAACAGAATCATCCACAGTGCTTTCAACCTGCATGACCAACAAAGTGAACTAAATATTGCTATGAATATAGAGAACTTAGCAAGAGCAAGGACAACATATAGCACACATGACCTAGTAATAATCATAGAGGCCACCAAATTTGCCACTGCTCATTGCCAAGTGAGAAGGGGTCTCCATGGGCCTTGCCACAATAGAGTGCCAACAGTGAAGCACTCATAAGCTTTTCTTGAAGATGCTACATGCCCACCTGCGGTGGTTTGAGTATGCTTGGCATTATGAGGAAATGTGGGCTTATTGGAGTAGGTGTGGCTTGATGGAGGAAGTGTGTTAGTATGGGGGTGGGCAGTGCAACCCTCCTCCTAACCACATGGGAGTCAGTCTTCTTCTAATGGCCTTCAGATGAAGATGTAGAACTCTCAGTTCCTCTGCACCGTGCCTGCCCCTGGACACTGGGTGTTTGTGTCTCCAGTTCACCGGGGGAAGCAGTGGAACAATGTATCTTGCCATGATGATGTCTCATCATCAAGAACTTCAACAGGTGTGCCAACATCCTGGGTAAAATATCCAGACTCTTTCAAATGAATGAAAGTGAGTCAGGTCCATTTGCTAAAGGTCATTTGAATGAAGACACTGGGAATTTACCCCCATAGGTAGAGGATGCAAAGATGTAGGATAAGCGGAACAGTGTCTGATAATAGCATGTGCTGCTTCATGGGGAATGTGAAACTGAAGATGAAGAGCAGAAGTGCTTTGATGGTGCAGAGCATGGCCTTTATGATGTTCTGGCAATGTGCAAACAGTGGGATGAGTAATTAAATCTGCCAAGGCATTTCCCTCAGGTGAAGGACCAGGAAGCTGAGAATGAGCATGCATGTGCTCAATGAAAACTGGGAAAGACAGTGAATGAACTGCAGCTTGAAGCGTAGTAAAAGTGAAAACACAGAAATCTGTGTAACAAGAAGCACAACAACAGTTTCAAGGTGAGGAAACAATGTATCAGGAGTCTGCATATAGGTTAAAAAGTCTGGCCTGAGAGGCAAGACTGCAAGAACTGCTCTAAGCTCCACCCTCTGAGCCAAAGTCTCCTCTATGGAAAAAGAATGTGGCTTACCATTAATGATATATGTCACTGTGCTTTTAGAGGCACCATCTGTAAATACCAAGGCTGTAGGGGGATGTGGGAACAAACCTGGTGAGGTGGAAAGAAGCCCCACATATCTGTCCCTGGCACTGTGGCTCTGGGTAGGACAGGAGACACTCCGGAAGTGGCTGAGAGTCTTCCCACACAGTCTGACAGGCATGTGGGGGCTGCAGGAAGCTTTGATGGGTCCTGCCCATGGGTGGGGGAGGGGGCCATTCCCAGGAAATGCTCTGCAGCAGTCTCCATGGGTTCTCTAGCCTGGGGTTCCCACAGGAACCAGGTTTTCGGGGGCTTGGGGTTCCGGGCTAGCTGCTTAGGCTTTGGTGAATGGGTACCGTCTAGGAGCACTGGGGTTCACTTGTGGAGAGATTAGCTGCAGCTCCTTAATTGAGGGCCAGATCCCTTGCTTCCTGTGGCGGGTCCAGATGAAGAGATAGTTCATAATTCTAAGACGTTTATTTTCGTCATGTGAAGAGTGGTGTGAATGGAATTGTACCCCCTCCGATCTGGGAGAAGCTAGGCAGATATAGTAACTGGGAAGGGGCGTGGCTAAGCCTCTACGTGTCTCATTAACATGGGGATGGCATGGGGTTTTGTGGCCTCGCCTCTACCTGGGGCGTGGCCAAGCCTCTACCTGAGGAGGGGTGGTACATGACTGTGACTGGAGCCAATAGCCTCCCAGGAACATTGGCATAAAGTTTCTGGTCCCTTGTGGATTCTGCTGGGTCTCCCAGAGTTTTAAGCCTGTGCTCCACTGGGAGCCAAACTGCCTGTTACAGATCACTGCCGCACAAATGGTCACATTTGGAGGATTGATAGAGGCAGAAAGAGGAGAAGACAGTTTTACCCCTAGAATATCTTTTAAGAAAAACATAGTATCATCCACAGGGCTTTCAGCCTGAGTGATCCCAGCCTTGCCCATGACCAATGAGTATAGACAGTACAGCAAAAGCAAGGAGAGCTTGTAGCACGTGTGATATAGGTAATAAGCATAGTAGGAATGGATTTTTATGAGTCTTGCCACAGTAGAGTCCCAACAGTGAAGCAGTCATATGCTCTTCCCTGTAGATGCTGCATGGCTACCAAGGCCACCCAATATTGCCATCTGCTGGGTAAGTTCCCTGCTCTCATGTTCTTAGGGCAATTTACCAACACCTATGCCTCCAGAGTCAGCTCCACTGTGCTACCCAGTCTAGTGGGACTGAGGACACTTTCCCAAGTACTATAAGACTATAAGGAGCTAGGCGGGCTCTCTTGCTCTCACAACCTCGATGCTGGCTCACCCATGCCTTCACTATCATGTCTCTTCTCTGTTGTTCAGGCTAGGTGCATGGCTCTCACTACCAAGTGGTATAGCTAGTGATTGGGGCAGGGCTAAGTTTTTCATCACCCTAGGGCCATATCTCCTCACATCTACTAGTGGCAAGGTGGGAGGGAAAGGGATGGGAATATCACCTGCACCCATGCTACCCCACATGAGAAGAGTGGCTAGTGGCCAGGAGCTTGCTTGTGTTCTTGCCCTCTCTCTACATCCAGGGCCAGCACTATAGTGCTGCCCAGACAAGGTGCAGGGTTCACTCCCCCAAGTGCTGCAGCTGTGTAGAAACCAGAACAGCTTACAGGTTCTCATGACCTCTTAGATTTAGGACCAGTTCTTTTGATTGGCATAGGTGGTGAGGGATGAGGGTAGAAGGGCATCACCCCAGCACCCACACCACCTCATGGCACACAAGTGGCAGGGTCAGCCATTTCTTGTTCTGTGGGGTCAGCTCTCCCACATTCATGTCCTCAGGCTGGTTCACACACACCCCTGCTATCAGATCCAGCTCCACTGTGCTGTCTGGGCAAGGTACAGGTCTCACTCTGCTCTGCAAAGTTCTGCCAACAGTGAGAAACCAGGCCAGCTCTACAGAGCATTTCATCGAAGAGGGGTTGTATCAGTAATGTATTGCTCTTAGACATCCACGTGGTCCCCTAACCTGAAAAATCCCCATGATCTCTAGTGATCATATAAACCAAGAACATTGACAGTGACCCCTGCCACTGTCAGAGAAGCCACAGACTCAGACATGGACTTCAGTAGCCACTTAGGCTATGACCTCATCATGGTCCCAGGTTGCAGAGCTGACCATTCATAATAGACCATTTGTCTCTACCCTTGAGTCTCCAGTTCTACATCCCTTCCTAATTCTCAAACTGCTCCATTCTCTTTCTCTTTCATCTGACCATCAAATATATTGTGGTGGCTCGTGCTGTAGGCTGACTTGTGGGTGACATCCTCCATCCATACTGCATGGTTGGTGTCAAGTGTGTGTCTGCAGGTCTGTGGATAGCCTGAAAGTCCACAGGACTCTATCTTTCTACTGCTGTGTGTCACTGCTGGATTTGATTTTTATGAATTCTAGGCATAAAACGATTTTGGCCACTAAGCCAAGCATTAGCCTAGGATGAACAAAGGACTGCCATCTTCTCTACTTCTGACTTAGATAAGAAAAATACTACCAACAAAGTGTCTCTTTGCTCATTGTCAGGAGGTTATATCACAATAAGTATCTCAGAAAGACATGTGCACTTGTATTTGAGATGAAGAACAATACTGTCTTAGTCAGGGTTTCATTGCTGTGAGGACCATGACCATAGCAACTCTTAGAAAGGGTTGGCTTACAGTTTCAGAGGTTGAGTCCATTACCTTCATAGTGGGAGGCTTGGCAGCATACAGGTAGACAGCGTGATGGAGGAACAAAGAATTCTATATCTTGAACAAGAGGCAACAGAAGAAAATTCTCTTCCATTTGAGATGGAGCATAAGTGTGTGTGTGTGTGTGTGTGTGTGTGTGTGTGTGTGTGTATGTGTGTGTGTGTCTATTTTTTTTCTCAAAGCCTATCTCCACAGTGACACACTTTTTCCAACAAGGCCACACCTACTCCAATAAGGCCACACCTCCTAATAGTGCCACTCCTCATGGGCTAAACAATGAAACATAAGTCTATGGGAGCCAAACCTATTCAAACCACAATTACCTTCAAGGATAGTATTCTTTGTCAGGACAGCACTGCAGAAAGACCAGCAAAACTACCAAGCTCAGACTTAATTTTAATTTTCTTTGGACACATATGCCATTGAGGATGATAACATTTGGTAAGTCTAATTCTCATGAATATATACGTGTGTGTGGATGTATATGTGTGTGTGTGTGGATGTGTGTGTATGTGTGGATGTATGTCTGTGTGTGTGGTATATATCAAATAAGATATTATACATAACATATATATAAATATGAAACAAAAATACTCCAAAACACAATGTCATTATAGTATATCTAATATGCTAAATATGCTAGATGGTATATTTATGTGTGATTATTTAGTATTATTTAGAATGTTAGCATAATATGCTAATGTGCTAAATAAGACCGAATTTTTTTTCATATTTTATTTACATTTCAAATGTTTCCCCCTTTTCAGATCCCCCCTTTAGAACCTCTCCATTCCCTCCACCCTCCCCCTGCCACTGTGGGGATATTCTCTAACCCACTCTCCCACCCACCCACCCACCCACTCTCATCTTCCCTCCTTGTCATTATCCTATACTGGGGGATCTAACACCCTCAGGCCCAAGGGCCTCTCTTCCCCCTGATGGATAACAAGACCTTCCTCTGGCCAGCAACATGGGTCCCTCCATGTGTATTCTTTAGTTGGTGGATCAGTCTCCAGAAGTATCGGGGGGTCAGGCCAGTTGCCACTGTTGCTAGCTCCCTGGGGCTGCAGACTCCCTCAGCTCTTTCAGTCCTTTCTCCAAGCCCTCCATCTGGGAGCTCACACTCAGCCCTACTGTTGCTGTGAAATAACTCTTGGGTATTTCAAACTTTTGGGCTAATAACCACCTAACAGTGAGTACATACCATGTTCATTCTTTTGTGACTGTGTTACCTCGCTCAGGATGATATTTTCAAGATTCATCCATTTGACTACGAATTCAATGAAGTCATTGTTTTTAATAGTTGAGTAGTATTCCATTGTGTAAATGTACCACATTTTCTGTATCCATTTCTCTGTGGAGGGACATCTAGGTTGCTTCCAGCTTCTGGTTATTATAAATATGGTTGCTATGAACATAGTGGAACATATGTCTTTATTACATGTTGGAGCATCTTCTGGGTATATGCCCAGGAGTGGAATAGCTGGGTCCTCGGGTAGTATTATGTTCATTTTTTTGAGGGTCCGCCAAACTGATTTCCAGAGAGGTTGTGTCAACTTCCATTCGCACCAGCAATGGAGGAGTGTTCCTCTTTCTCCACATCCTCGCCAACATCTTCTGTCACCTGAGTTTTTGATCTTAGCCATTTTGACTGGTGTGAGGTGAAATCTCAGGGTTGTTTTGATTTGCATTTCCCTGATGAATAAGGATGTTGAACATTTCTTTAGGTGCTTCTCGGCCATTCGAGTTTCCTCAGTTGAGAATTCTCTGTTTAGCTTACTTCCCCATTTTTTGATAGGGTTATTTGGATCTCTGGAGTCTAGCTTCTTGAGTTCTTTGTATACATTGGATATTAGCCCTCTATCAGATGTAGGATTGGTGAAGATCTTTTCCCAATCTGTAGGTTGCCGTTTTGTCCTATTTACAGTGGAAAGGTCCTTTGCCTTACAGAAGCTTTGTAATTTTATGAGGTCCCATCTGTTAATTCTTGATCTTAGAGCACAAGCCATTGGTATTCTGTTCAAGAACATTTCCCCTGTGCCCAAGTGTTCAAGACTCTTCCACACTTTCACTTCTATTAGGTTCAGTGTATCTGCAATCTTCTACATGTAGACCACCAATTGATCCAGCACCATTTGTTGAAGATGCTGTCTTTTTTCCACTGGATGGTTTTAGCTCCTTTGTCGAAGATCAAGTGACCATATGTGTGTGGGTTCTTTTCTGGGTCTTCGATTCTATTCCATTGATCTACCTGACTGTCACTGTACCAATACCATGCAGTTTTTATCACTACTGCTCTGTATTACAGCTTGAGGTCAGGGAGGCTGATTCCCATAGAAGACCATTTATTGTTGAGGATAGTTTTTGCTATCCTGGGTTTTTTGTTATTCCATATGAATTTGAGAATTGCTCTTTCTAGGTCTATGAAGAATTGAGTTGGGATTTTGAGGGGGATAGCATTGAATCTGTATATTGCTTTTGGCAGGATGGCCATTTTAACTATGTTAATCTTGTTGATCTCTGAGCATGGGAGATCTTTCCATCTTCCGGGGTCTTCTTCGATTTCTCTCTTCAGAGACTTGAAGTTCTTGTTATACAGATCTTTCACTTGTTTGGTTAGAGTCACACCAAGATATTTAATGTTGTTTGTGACAATTGTGAAGGGTGTTATTTCCCTAATTTCTTCCTCAGCCTGTTTATCCTTCTAGTATAGGAAGGCTACTGATTTGTTTGAGTTAATTTTGTATCCAGCCACATTGCTGAAGTTGTTTTCAGCTTAGCAGATCTCTGGTGGAGTTTTTCGGGTCACTTAAGTATACCATCATATCGTCTGCAAATAGTGATATTTTGATTTCTTCCTTTCCAATTTGTATCCCTTTGACCTTCTTTTGTTGTCTGATTGCTTTAGCTAGACCTTCAAGTACTATATTGAATAGGTAGGGAAAGAGAGGGCAGCCTTGTCTAGTCCCTGATTTTAGTGGGATTGCTTCGAGTTTCTCTCCATTTAGTTTGATGTTGGCCTCTGGTTTGCTGTATATTGCTTTTACTATGTTTAGGTATGCTCCTTGAATTCCTGATCTTTCCAAGACTTTTATCATGAAGGGATGTTGAATTTTGTCAAATGCTTTTTCAGCATCTAATGAAATGACCATGTGGTTTTTTTCTTTGAGTTTGTTTATGTAGTGGATCACATTGATGGATTTCCGGGTATTGAACCATCCCTGCATCCCTGGGATGAAGCCTATTTGATCATGGTGAATGATCGTTTTGATGTGTTCTTGGATATGGTTTGCAAGAATTTTATTGAGTATTTTTGCATCGATATTCATAAGGGAAATTGGTCTGAAGTTTTCTTTTTTTGTTGGGGCTTTGTGGGGCTTTGTATGTGGCCTCATAGAATGAATTGGGTAGTATTCCTTCCGTTTCTATTTTGTGGAATAGACTGAAGAGTATTGGTATTAGGTCTTCTCCGAAGGTCTGATAGAATTCTGCACTGAACACATCCGTTCCTGGGCTTTTTTTTTGGTTGGGAGACTGTTAATGACTGCTTCTATTTCTTTGGTGGTTATGGGGTTGTTCAGATGGTTTATTTGATCCTGATTTAACTTCGGTAATTGGTATCTGTCTAGAAACTTGTCCATTTCCTCCAGATTTTCCAATTTTGTTGCATATAGGCTTTTGTAAGAGGATCTGATGATTTTTTTAATTTCCTCTGAGTCTATTGTTATATCTACATTTTCATTTCTAATTTTGTTTATTTGGATACTGTCTCTGTGCCCTCTGGTTAGTCTGGCTAAGGGTTTATCTATTTTGTTGATTTTCTCAAAGAACCAGCTCTTGGTTTTGTGGATTCTTTGTATAGTTCTTTTAGTTTCCACTTGGTTGATTTCAGACCTTAATTTGATTATTTCCTGCCTTCTACTCCTCTTGGGTGTATTAGCTTCTTTTTGTTCTAGAACTTTCAGATGTGCTGTTAAGCAGTTAGTGTATGCTCTCTCCAGTTTCTTTTGGGAGGCATTCAGAGCTATGAGTTTTCCTCTTAACACTGCTTTCATTGTGTCCCACAGGACTGGGTAAGTTGTACTTTCATTTTCATTAAATTCTAGGAAATCTTTTATTTCCTTCTTTATTTTTTCCTTGACCAAGTTATCATTGAGTAGAGCATTGTTCAGCTTCCATGTGTATGTGGGCTTTCTGTTGTTGATGTTGCCATTGAAGACCAACCTTAATCAGTAGTGATCTGATAGGAGGCATGGGATTATTTCAATCTTCTTATATCTGTTGAGGTTTGTTTTGTGACCAATTATATGATCAATTTTGGAGAAGGTACCATGAGGTGCTGAGAAGAAGCTATATTCTTTTGATACAGGATGAAATGTTCTATAGATATCTGTTAAACCCATGTGGTTCATAGCCTCTGTTAGTTTTACTGTGTCTCTGTTTAGTTTATGTTTCCAAGATCTGTCCATTGTTGATAGTGGGGTGTTGAAGTCTCCCCCTATTATTATGTGAAGTGCAATGTGTGCTTTGAGCTTTAGTAATGTTTCTTTTATAAATGTGGGAGCCCTTGCATTCAGGGCTTAGATTTTCATAATTGAGAATTCTTCTTGGTAGATTTTTCCCTTGATGAGTATGAAGTGTCCTTCCTCATCCTTTTTGATGAATTTTGATTGAAAGTCAATTTTATCCAATATTAGAATGTCTACTCCAGCCTGTTTCTTGGGACCATTTGCCTGGAAAATTGTTTTCTAGCCTTTTACTCTAAGGTAGTGTTTATCTTTAACAAGGAGGTGCATTTCCTGGATGCAGCAAAATGCTGGGTCCTGTTTATGGATCCAGTCTGTCAGTCTATGTCTTTTTATTGGGGAGTTGAGACCATTGATGTTAAGAGATATTAAAGAATAGTGATTGTTATTTCCTGTTATTTTTGATGTTGTTTATATTGTTTCTGTGGTTATTTTCTTTTGAGTTTGTTGAAAGATTACTTTCTTCCTTTCTCTTGAGTGTAGTTTCCCTCCTTGAGTTGGCGTTTCCCATATATTATTCTTTGTAGGGCTGGGTTTGTGGAAACATACTGTGCAAATTTGGATTTGTCATAGAATATTTTGGTTTCACCATCTATGATTATTGAGAGTTTTGCTGGGTATAGCAGCCTGGGTTGGCATTTGTGTTCTTTTAGAGTCTGTATGAAATCTGCCCAGGATCTTCTAGCTTTCATAGTCTCTGGTGCAAAGTCTGGTATAATTCTGATAGGCCTGCCTTTATATGTTACTTGCTCCCTTTCCCTTACTGCTTTTAATATTCTTTCCTTGTTTTGTGTATTTGGTGTTTTGACTATAATGTGACGGGAGGAATTTCTTTTCTGGTCCAGTCTATTTGGCGTTCAGTAGGCTTCTTGTATATTTATGTTCATCTCTTTCTTTAGTTAGGGAAGTTTTCTTCTATAGTTTTGTTGAAGATATTTACTGGTCCTTTAAGTTGGGAGTCTTCACTCTCTTCTATACCTATTATCCTCAGGTTCTGTCTTTTCATTGCATCCTAGATATCTTGGATGTTTTGATTTAGGAGCTTTTGGATTTTGTGTTTTCTTTGACTGTTGTGTCCATGTTTTCTATGGTATCTTCCACACCTGAGATTCTCTCTTCCATCTCTTGTATTCTGTTGGTAATGCTTGCATCTATGACTCCTGATTTCTTTCCTATGTTCTCTAACTCCAGGGCTATCTCCCTTTGTGATTTGTTTATTGTTTCTATTTTTGTTTTTAATTTCTGAATGGTTTTGTTCATTTATTTGATTGTGTTTTTCTGTAATTCTGCCTGTTTGATTGTGTTTTCCTGTAATTCTTCAAGGGATTTTTGCGTGTCCTCTTTAAGGGCTTCCAGTTGTTTACCTGTGTTCTCTTGTATTTCTTTAAGGGAGTTATTTATTTCCTTCTTAAAATCTTCTATCATCTTCTTGATAAGTGATTTTAAGTCTGAGTCTTCCTTTTCTGGTGTGTTGGGGTATCCAGGGCTTGCTGTGGCGGGAGAGCTGGGTTTTGATGAAGCCCAGTAATCTTGTTTTCTGTTCCTTGTGTTCTTGCCCTTGCCTTTCGCCATCTGGTTATCTCTGGTGTTAGCTGGTCTTTCTCTCACTGACTGTGGCTTTTCTTTCCTTCAAGCTCAGATGTCAATATTCCTGGGAGACCAGTTTTCTCCCAGCTGTTCTTCAGATCCTGCGTCTGGAGGCTGCCTTCTGCTGGCTCCTCAGCACCAGTCGGTGGGTAGCTTTCCTTGTGCACTGCTTGTATATTCAGGCCTGGTGGCCCAGGCGGAGGTCTCTGGCCACAGGTGGAAGCAGGCAAGCTCTTACCTCCCAGCTTTTCCTCAGTCCCTGCATCTGGTGCCTGCCTTCTACTGGCTCAAGACCAAATATTCATGATTTTTCTTCCTAATCATTTAAGGATATAAATCTCCAAGGAACAATATTGATAATATCCTTCCTTGTAAGTTCATTTACTATGTGAGCCCTTTGTGTTTAGAACACTGCCACAAAGGGGAAGAAAACAGATACCTGCTGCAAATTGTTCTGTAATAAGTCTCACTCCAGTTCTCCATGAGGTGTTGGAGTCATTAGTCCAATCTCATGAAGGATGCACTATCCTAGCTTAGAGCATTTGGTCTACAGCTAGCTATATTTAATACTTCCTAACTTAGTTACCTTTATCACTTCACAAGATTGACATCATGACATGGAGAATAAGATTTTTACTGAAGAAATGAGTGATTTTAAAGCTTTATTAATTGAACAGAAATATTACTAAATTCTACTCTCACATCAGGGTTAAAAAAAAAAAGAAAACAGCATAGTTCTCAAAAACCTGACTGGGATTTCACATGTGAACTAGTTGTTGATTTTATAGCAGTCATAAATGTCTGGAATCAGAAGGTCAGTTACCTACAATTAGCATTTTAAGCACATGCCTTGGATGAACTTCCCTTTATTGAATCTGCTAACACAGCCAAGCCAATGTACTGATAGCTTCTGTCAAAACGTGCTTTGCCTTGAAAGTTTCCAGCAGCTCACTTTCAAGAGATACATTTTATGCTTAGGAAACTTTGTACCTAAGGTTTGCTGGAGATTGGGGCTAAGGGATCTTACTCCATAATCTATGTTCTTGCTTAGCAAGCATCAAGTTTTGGGCTTGACACCTACTATTACAAAAAAATGGGCATGGTGGTGCATGTCTGTAGTTCTAGCCCAATCAATGGAGGTGGAAGCAAGATGATCAGAATCAGAAGCTCAAGGTAATTATATAGTGAAATCAGTGACAGTGTAGAGTATAGACAACCCCCCCCCAAAAAAAAACATAATAAACAACCGACCATTGGTAAAATAAAAAAAATGAACTACTAAAGAATATGAGATGTCTCAATTGTAAAAATGTTACATTTGTACAGACATGAATCCTTGTTACTTTAGTCTATAGGCCTTCTCATCTACTCTGTGATGCATTTCTTTCTGTCTCATTGTCCTCATATTACAGGAGGTGAACAAACTGTAGGAAATCATCATCTGATCCTCATCATTTGACAAAGGAGGCTCCAAAGGTCCAAGAATCAAGAAACACTTGGAAGTCACTTAATGCCCTGAAAGATCATTAAGCATGCTGCCTTGCTCCTGTGGTGGCATGTTTTCCTCCTATTCTCTCTTTTATCATCTTGTATCTAAGTTTTTTCCCCAAGCTTTGATAATGAATTGCTCTCATTTTCTGTCATTTATCATTGGGTTTTGATGACACAGATTCACCTAATTCATACCTCTGGGGTTGTTTATATTGCTTTGGGATTTCTACACATTGTCAATTGTACTCTGTTGCTAGAAGGACACTAATTAGCTTAAAATATCTCATTTCAGAGGGCTTTGATATTTTTAATTGAAACTTTCTTTTAAATATTTGAAATTAATCTGCTTCAGTTGATATACCCTGTACTAATTGAATGTTTTAGGACAATTCTCATTATTATCATGGACAGATTACAACAAATTTGTCTCAGTCATTTAATTGTAAGGAACTAGTCTTAATTGATATTTCTATTTCCTGGTCCAGAGTATCTAAAATTAGATAAACTGTTTAATAGGAATAAGTTTAAACATAAAGACAAATTGTCATGAAGTACATAAGGAACATGCTAACAGAGGCAGACTATAGTAGAACATAAGAATAGAAGCAGTCACCAAAAGAGAATGTTTAGGAGAGAGGGGACATTGCACAGGAAGGGGAGCTTGACTCCTTTCTCAGATGAGTCAGAAGTCAAGCAGTTGTCACCTGCCAGTGCAGAGGAGGAATGGAGAGGGATGACATTTCACCATCCCTAGAGAAATTTAGAAACCACTTGCTTACAGAAGTTCCCAAGGAGGAATATTTGACTTCAGAATAAATGAGAAGTTGGTTGCTCAATTCAGGCACTGGTAGGAATAACTTGTGTATTTCACTATAGAATTTAAAAAGAAATTAGTTAAAAAGGAATTAGCAAGTTGCTAAATATGCTAAATTCCTACAAAATATCTTGTCTCAAAACTTATAATTAAGGGTAAATACCAAACACACTGAAAGCATTTAAAAGCCTTTTATTTTGATACGTGGTATACTGAAAATTCAAAGCAAACCTATTTGAATATAGAAAAAGAGGGAATATATGTTGAATTGTTATAGAAACATAGCAACTTGAATTTGAAATGATGAGGACAGAATTAAAGAGACATATAAATAACTGGAAGTACCTTAATTATTTTTTAAAACTAAAACATTTTAAGCTAAAAATATCTATAGAAAAGTGTTTAATGGCAGCTTTTTTAGGTAATACAATGTTAATAAAGATCTTAGCATATTTTTTCTTACTTACTGTAGATAAAACTATATCCCCTTACAGTGAATGACAAGGGCATGGAAAATCAACACTCATGATTAGGCCTAAGGAAACAAACAAACACTGAAGATGGATAAATAGTAAATAAGACAGAAAATAAAAAACTATTATTAAAAGCCATTGAATTCCAGCAAGAAATGTTTTGTAAATATTTAAAATCACAAAAGAAAAACTATTGAAATAAATTTCTTAATTTCCCTGGTTTTCACTTACTCCTTGTAATTTGAGGTGAGCCTATATTCTAAGTCTGTTCAATTATAGTTTTCTAAAAGCTGTAACAGAAACCACTAGGGATATTTTTATGCTTTTCTATTAATAATTCTTTTTACTTCCCACAGTTTAGTTATTTCAAACTTACCCAGACACACCACAAGGACATATGGCTCTTCTGGTACCAGATATTCATAATCTCTAGTAACCTTCCCAGAAATCAGGCTACCATGGGCAGTCTGAGGACATGAACACGTTTCCATGTGGTAACTACTCCCTGCCCTTTGTACCCAGTTTGTCCTGGAGGCTCTCCTATTTCTCAACCCAATTAGGCAATAAGAAACAGCAGGTGGCTTACTCAGTCATATAAGGGATACTGATCATCCCAACACAAAGACTGAGCTGATTTATCTTGAGTTTAATTCATTTTATGCCAATGACCAAATATTTAGATATCCATGCAAATTTTCAGAAAAAGAAAACTAGGGAAATAACATTGTAAAGAAAATAATAAATTTCACCTAAATGTTGTCTTATAGCCTTCCTTTCCAGAGGTTAAGTAAAATTAAGGCTATTGTTGAGTTTTAAAAGTTTTTGTACACATGGAAAGAATCTGATTCGAAAGAGGGTGGCATGTAGTGTACTGACTAACATTCCAAATAATTGCATCAGTCTTAAGGTTCTATGCCTAACTTGTGAAATTTTAATAATCTTTTCAGAAACATCTTTGATAAGAGACCTAAGTTGTGATATGTTATACCAATAGTTAGTCAAGAGAGTGCTTTCCCCATGCTAGAGAGCATTCCAGAAACAGAAGCATCATATAAATTAATCTTGCTATCAGTGCTTGAAGGTAGTACAATTTTCTCATTCAAGTAGCAAAAGTGATACTCTGAAATTGGGAAACTTACAAAAATTTTAGTGGAGTTGAACGACATGTGAAAAGCTTGCGGCTCAGTTCAGACTCTTTCTCTATATCACACTCTTACCAAATCCTGTCAACATGAAACTGTATAAAAACCTAGAAAGGTGGTCTTTACAAAGCCCTTATATGACTCATGAAACAGTGTTTTACATGATTGAAAATAGTAACCTTACTTAAAATAGGAAAATAAAATTCTCTCTAAACTAAAGTTACTTTTGCATGATTTAATACATTTTCAAATCTTTGCATTTGTACTTTCCAAAACATTAAACTGCTCTAAAGAAAATACTTGTTATGGTTTAAGATTTTGAAATAAAATGAAAATTCAAAAAGGAATTAATTATATGTTTGCATTACTCAGAGAAACAGAATGTTCCTCCTGACAAGTGGAATGTGAAACAGTAAGTTTACTTAGACTAAAGGAGAGCTGTGATGGATGCAGAAAGTGGCCTCATTGTCATTGGCAGGAGAGAACTGACATAAGGAGTGTTTGTGATGATAAATATCATTTAAACGAAATGCAATTTTAGAGCATGAACTCAGGTCTGAAATAAGATGAACTTATATTCTACATTTATTTTACCCAACACCTCTATTCTGTGTTGTCCAGGGTAATTTCTATTACTATTGATAAGATGCTTTAAAATATTGACAGGTCTAGTAATTTTACCTTTAAAACTCCAGCTCTATTTTTCTCAACAGGTATTACATTTCTAAGGTAGGGAGATAGGACTTGCATTTTATTCTGTTGTTTTTGTTGCTATTGAAGACCAGCTTTAATCTGTACCGATCTGATAGGAGGCATGGAGTTATTTCAATCTTCTTATATCTGTTGAGGTCTGTTTTGTGACCAATTATATGGTTAGTTTTGGAGAAAGTACCATGAGGTGCTGAGAAGAAGGTATATTCTTTTGATTTAGGATGAAATGTTCTATAGATATCTTTTAATCCATTTGGTCCATAACTTCTGTTAGTTTCACTCTGTCTCAGTTCTTTTAAGATTCTTTTATGAATGTGGGTGCCCTTGCATTTGGAGCATAGATGTTCAGAATTGAGAATTCTTCTTGGGAGATTTTTCCTTTGATGAGTATGAGGTGTCCTTCCTTATCTTTCTTGATGACTTTAGTTGAAAGTTGATTTTATCTGATATTAGAATGGCTACTCCAGCTTGTTTCTTGGGACCATTTGCTTGGAAAATTGTTTTCCAGTTCTTTACTCTGAGGTAGTGTTTGTCTTTGACACTGAGGTGCATTTCCTGTATGTAGCAAATTGCTGGGTCCTGTTTACACATCCAGTCTCTTAGTCTAAGGCTTTTTATTGAGGAATTGAGTCCATTGATGTTAAGAGATATTAAGGAATAGTGATTGTTGCTTCCTGTTATTTTCGATGTTATTTTTATGTTTGTGTGGCTAGCTTCTTTTGAGTTTGTTGAAAGATTACTTTCTTCCTTTTTTTGAGTGTAGTTTCCCTCCTTGAGTTAGCATTTCCCATGTATTATTCTTTGTAGGGCTGGGTTTGTGGAAACATACTGTGCAAATTTGGATTTGTCATAGAATATTTTGGTTTCACCATCTATGATTATTGAGAGTTTTGCTGGGTATAGCAGCCTGGGCTGGCATTTGTGTTCTCTTAGAGTCTGTATGAGATCTGCCCAGGATCTTCTAGCTTTCATAGTCTCTGGTGCAAAGTCTGGTGTAATTCTGATAGGTCTACCTTTATATCTTACTTGACCTTTTTCCCTTATTGCTTTTAATATTCTTTCTTTGTTTAGTGCATTTGGTGTTTTGACTATTATGTGATGGGAGGAATTTCTTTTCTGGTCCAATCTATTTGGAGTTCTGTAGGCTTCTTGAATGTTTATGTTCATCTCTTTCTTTAGGTTAGGGGAGTTTTCGTCTATAATTTTGTTGAAGATATTTAATGGCCCTTTAAGTTGGGAATCTTCACTCTCTTCCTTTTTTTGTTTTTCAAGACATTGTTTCTCTGTGTAGCCTTGGATGTCCTGGAACTCACACTGAAGACCAGGCTAGCCTCGAACTCAGAAATCCACCTGCCTCTGCTTTCACTCTCTTCTATACATATTATCCTTAGGTTTGGTATTCTCATTGTGTCCTGGATTTCCTGGATGTTTTCAGTTAGGAGATTTTTGCATTTTGCATTTTCTTTAACTGTTGTGTCAATGTTTTCTATGGTACTTCTGCACCTGAGATTCTCTCTTCTATCTCTTATATTCTATTGGGGATGCTTGCATCTATGACTCCTGATCTCTTTCCTAGGATTTCTATCTTCAGGGTTGTCTCACTTTGTGATTTCTTTATTGTTTCTGTTTCCATTTATAGATCATGGATGGTTTTATTGATTTCCTTTGCCTGTTTGATTGTGTTTTCCTGTAATTCGTTAAGAGATTTTTTGTGTTTCCTCTTTAAGGGCTTCTACATGTTTACCTGTGTTCTCTTGTATTTCTTTAAGAGAGTTATTTATATCCTTCTTAAAGTCTTCTATCATCATCATGAGATATGATTTTAAATCAGAGTCTTGCTTTTCTGGTGTGTTGGGATACCCAGGGCTTGCTGTGGTGGGAGAGCTGGGTTCTCATGATGCCAAATAGCCTTGGTTTCTGTTCCTTATATTCTTGCCCTTGCCTTTTGCCAGAAATCTGGTTATCTCTGGTGTTAGCTTGTCTTGTTCTTTTTGACTGTGGCTTTTCTATCCTGCAAGCCTCTGTGTCAGTACTCCTGGGAGACCAGCTCTCTCTGAGAGGAATTTGGGTTTGGAAAGCTGTGGTACAGGGTCAGCTCTGGGGTGCAGACAGAAACCAGCAGGATCCTTTCCCCAGCTCTTCCTTGGTTTCTGTGTCCTAATAGCTTTGCTAAGGTCCCTCTTGGGACAGGAATTTGAACAGAAGTGGTGTTTTCACCTGAGCTCAAAGGTTTGTCAGCACTCCTGGGAGACACACTCTCTTCTGGCACTATTTGGGTATGGAGCCCTGTTTCATAAGCTCAGGTCCCTAGCTGCAGACAGATCAGATGACTCCAGTCCCAGGCCACTCCTTGGTCCCTTTGTCCTGAGGGTTCTGGGAGGGTCCCTCTGAGCAGAAGTGCTGGTCTTTCCTCAGCTCACAGGCTTGTCCACATTCCTTGGGAAGCTAGCTCTCTCCTGGCGCTCTTTGGGTATGGAGCCCTGTGGTACAGGATCTCAGCTCCATGGCTGCAAATGGAAACTAGAAGCTCTGTTCCTCTGTCCCTGTGTCCAGAGGGTTCCAGGTGGGTTCTTCTTAGCAGAGGTACTGGTCTTTCCCCCATTCACAGGTTTGTCCACATTTCTGGGAGGCTAGCTTTCTCCTGGCGTTATTTGAGTATGGAGCCTTGTGGTATAGGATCAGCTCCCTGGCTGGCAGGACACGCATTTTCTAAATTCAGTACTATGGTATCCTTTTGTCCTCCTGACAGGTACTTTGTAGATGGTAACCATCTTTTCTTTGATTTAGTTATACAATCTTTCTTGGGATTGAACAAAATTTTAAGATCAAGAAGATCTATGACTTGGCATCTAGACAAAATGTCTGCACTCTTTACCCAGCCAATGGTATGTTTTGTATTTTCTGAGAAATACTTCTGCTCTGAGATATCCACAGTCACACACTGGAAGAAAGGCATGGGCAATTTGTCTTCAGATGAAATTACAATTTATTTTTCTTTCTTAAAACTGAATAATATGATCAGTTCCTTGGCTCCACCAAAATACCTTCCCCAATTTTCCAATTCATATAACTACAATCCAAAAAGAGATTGAAGACAGTAGAAGAGATGAACCTCTAAATTAATACCATATTGTGGTGGTGTGACTACCATTAACCCAGGTAGTAGCACTATTAGGAGGTGTGGCCTTTTGGTAGGAAGTGTGTCACTGTGAGTATGGGCTTTTAGACTCTAGTCATAGCTGCCTGGAAGTCAGTCTTCTCCTAGTGGCCTTCAGATGAAAATGTAGAACTCTCAGTTCCTCCTGCATCATGACTGCCCAGATGCTGCCATGCTCCCACCTTGATGATAATGGACTGACTGAACCTCATACCTGTAAGCCAGTTCCCATTAAATGTTGTCCTTATAAGAGTTGCCTTGGTCATGGTGTCTATTCGTAGCAGTAAAACTCTAATTAAGATATATGCAATAGCATATTTGAAATGGTAGGAAACAGACATGTGACTTGGAAGTTAGCTGAGAGAAAGAGAGAAAGATCAAGAAGCACTGTAATCTGATGAATACATTCACAGAATCACTAAAGGCTTTAATCTGTTCAAGAAGATTAGTTAAACCTAAGTAGAAGGAAGTAAAATTATGAGTAAATAAAGGTTAGTGCTGAAATAAGACCTTATGTGATTGTATTAGTATAGCAGTTGGTGGTATTGAAAAAGGCAGGTGAACTTCTGAAGCCTTATTTGACTTAAAAGCTCACAGCTATGGCTACAGGGAAACATACTACAATCAGTTCATATATGTGGGTATAGGAAAATGAATAAGATCAATTATTGGACACCAGAATGCCTAGCTACAATCCAGTATGAATCAAGTTCTGGAAAAAAAAAATTGAAAATTAGGACCAAGACTTCTGATTAACCTGATATACTTAATGCAACATTTATTTTCATCTTTGCCTGAAATTCTCACTAAGATACAACTAGTACAATTCATAGAAAGATGAACATACATTTTTCCAAAGATGTAGATAGTAAGGAACAAAAATTGAGACAATACTTATAAAGGAGATATAGAAATGATTAGCTCAAAAAACCTAAAGTATCAGATTTAAAGCCTATCACCTCAGACAGAAAGCCTATCAGAAGTCAAAAGAATATGCTAAATCATCTTAGGAAAGACAATGATCTAACAAAAAAGGGAAGCCATGGAGATCAGGGTCTAAGTCAGAAATCTTTAGGAAAAAATTTAAACTCTCACACCATCAGCATGGCCTGTCTATTCTCCATGTGCACCTTACCAAAAGATCTGAAGTGGTTTTTGTTTTGTTTTGTTTTGTTTTTGAGTCAGACACTGACACAAGAACAATGGGCTAAGCTTGATAGTGTTGTGGATGAGATTGTATCTAAAAGAAATACATGGGCAATTCTACATTCTGACCCCTTTGTTAATGCTATTTGCTGAGTTCTGCCAAACTGCTCATTTTTCGATAGCTTGTGGATAAATAGAATAAAAGAAAAAACAATACTTGCTGCAATTTCTTGCTTTTTAAAAATATAATAATAATACTCATTATTTGAGAATTTCATAAATGCACACGATATATTTGGATCACATTCACCCCTAACTCCTTTTTCTAATTCTTCCAAGATCCATGCCCTGTATCTAATCTTCTTACAACTTTCCAAAATGTGTGTCCTCCAGTCTATTGTTTGTAAGCTACCAGTTCCAAATTGTGCTTTCCACATACTTGTTTTATGTAGGTATCTACTGTGGTATGACAGACCTTTAAAGAGAACTGATTCTTCCACTCTCAGAAACCATCCACTGTCAGTACCTCTGCAGCTAGGAGTGATGAGTTTATGTCCCTCCTCCATCTACTCTGGAACGTTAACTAATACCTGTCTGTTCATAAGAGCATCAGTCCTGTTGTGTACCGAAGACATCTTTTTACTCAAGTCCAGCCTGACATCTTACTCTTACAATCTTTTTCTTCTCCAGTCTTTCATGTTTTTAGTGTTCCCCAAGCACTTTGTACTGAACACTCTTCAAGTTGGTGCTGTTTTTAGTGGAAGTAAGAGAGATTAATCACACCATTTACATCACAGAGTACGATCCAAGGGAATAAATACAAACATGCACATACCTTTAAAAAGTCCAAAACTTATAAAAAATTAAAAATAAACAGGTGGATGTTAATGTTGTTACTTAACCCAATATAAAGCTATAAATTTCATATATGTTCAATATAAAATTAATCAATGGATAATTCAAATATTTGACACAATGTTTTGGAATTACAGTGTTTTCTTTGATTACATTTCTTTTTTTTTATGGATTCCACAAAGTTTTTATTTTATTTTACTTTATTTTTTTAGACTATCTGATTAATTTTATTTTAAGCATAAATATTCTAAAATATAAAAGCAAATAATGATTAAAATTGTGAGAAACAGTAGCAAAAACAAAAATTGAGGAAAGCTAAAACCTAAACCCCTTACAATTGTGTCTTGCTTACATAGTAATCATTATTTGCATTTTGAAATACTTCTTTTCAATGTTGTTATATAGATCTTATATAATTATAATGCATATGCATAAGCATAATTATAAAGTAAGAATATATATGTGTACACACATACACACACATGCACACACATGGAAGGGGAATCTGAAAATTTAACTGAGTCTGACCTGTAAGTTGCAGTAATCCTGCCTTAGCCTCTTGTGTGCTGTGATTTCAGGGATGTGCCACCATATCTGCTATCTGATACTATCTCATTTATTTTTTTCATACTTTATTTACATTTCAAATGTTTTCCCCTTTTCAGATCTCCCTTTTGGAACTCCCTATTCCCTCCCCCTCCCCCTGCCACTATGGGGGTATTCCCAAAAACACCCACCCACCCACTCTCAGCTTCCCTCCTTGGCATTCTTCTATACTGGAGGATATAACACCCTCAGGCCCAAGGGTCTCTCCTCCCCCTGATGGAGAAGAAGACCCTCCTCTGCCATATATGTGGCCAGCACCATGGGTCCCTCCAAGTGTATTCTTTAGTTGGTGATCCAGTCTCTGGGAGTAGAGAGGGGTCAGGCTAGTTGCCACTGTTGCTCCCTCCATGGGGCTGCAAACTCCCTCAGCTCCTTCAGTCCCTTCTCCAACTCCTCCATCTGGGACCTCAGGCTCAGCCCAATGGTTGCTGTGAAGTGAATCTTGGGAATTTCAAACTTTTGGGCTAATAACCAATTATCAGTGAGTACATACCTTGTTCATTCTTTTGTGACTGTGTTACCTTGCATCAGGATGATATTTTCAAGTTCCATCCATTTGCCTGTGAATTTCATGAAGTCATTGTTCTTAATAGCTGAGTAGTATTTCATTGTGTAAATGTACCACATTTTCTGTATCCATTTCTCTGTTGAGGGACATCTGGGTTGTTTCCAATTTCTCGGTATTATAAATATGGCTGCTATGAACATAATGGAACATGTGTCTTTACTACATGCTGGAGCATCTTCTGGGTATATGCCAGGAGTGGTATAGCTGGGTCCTCAGGTAGTATTGTGTTCATTTTTCTGAGAGTCCACCAAACTGATTTCTAGAGAGGTTTTATCAGCTCGCATTCCCACCAGCAATGGAGGAGTGTTCCTCTTTCTCCACATCCTCGCCAATATCTGCTGTCACCTGAATTTTGATCTTAGCCATTCTAACTGGTGTGAGGTGGAATCTCAGGGTTGTTTTGATTTACATTTTCCTGATGACTAAGGATGTTGAACATTTCTTTAGGTGCTTCTTGGCCATTCGAGTTTCCTCAGTTGAGAGTTCTCTGTTTAGCTCTCCTCCCCATATTTTGATAAGGTTATTTGGAACTCTGGAGTCTAGCTTCTTGAGTTCTTTGTATACATTGGATATTAGCTTTCTATAGGATGTAGGATTGGTAAACATCTTTTTCCAATTTGTAGGTTGCCTTTTTGTCCTATTTACAGTGTCCTTTGCCTTACAGAAGCTTTGGAATTTCATGAGGTCTCACTTGTTGATTCTTGATCTTAGATCACAAGTCATTGGTGTTCTGTTCAGGAACTTTCTCCCTGTGCCCATGTGTTCGAGACATTTCCCTACTTTCTCTTCTATTAGATTCAGTTATCTGGTTTTATGTGGAGGTCCTTGATCCACTTGGACTTGAGCTTTGTACAGGGAGATAGGAATGGATCAATTCGCAATCTTCTACATGTAGACCACCAGTTGAACCAGCACCATTTGATGAAGATGCTATCTTTTTTCTACTGGATGGTTTTAGCTCCTTTGTCAAAGGTCAAGTGACCATAAGTGTGTGGGTTCATTTCTGGGTCTTCAATTCTATTCCATTGATCTACCTGCCTGTCACTGTACCAATACCATGCACTTTTTATCACTACTGCTCTGTAGTACAGCTTGAGGTCAGGGAGGCTGATTCCCCCAGAAGTCCTTTTATTGTTGAGAATAGTTTTTGCTATCCTGGGTTTTTTGTTATTCTATGTGAATTTGAGAATTGTTCTTTCTAAGTCTATGAAGAATTGAGTTGGAATTTTGATGGGGATTGCATTGAATCTGTAGATTGCTTTCGGCAGGATGGCCATTTTAACTATATTAATCCTGCCACTTTGATTACATTTCTAAGTTTGATTCAGCAACAATTTGAATTCTGTACTTTCACATGTATATAATGACTACTGTATTGGTCTTTGCACTATGGCACCCAAGTACAAATCCATATTTATTTTATATTATATATATATATAATATATATGTATATATATATATATTATATATTAAATAAAAAGACAGTAAATTGTCAGTAACTTGAAAAAATATATAAGATAAAGTAAAAAAACTAGTACTATTTAAAATAAAATATATTTTAAAAAATGAAATAATTTTTTGATTAATACCTTCAGAAAACAAATGAAAAAACAAAACCACATATTATAGTCAATGAACTGGTAAGATGGAAAACTATGACACCATAAGAGATACAAATAAGGTTAGTGATTGTGTAATTAATTCAGCAGAGATTAAATGAAATCTCAGGATAGTGGTAGGATAATCGAGGAAAGCCACTTTCACAGGCTTGAATTCTATTGGTGAGGTACAGAAGGGATGGTAAACTGTGCAGACCATGAGGTGAGACTGAATACTGAGGGATTTCATAAAGATACTCAGCAATTTAGATTCTGATTTCTGTGTCTCCTCAAGTTTCTGGTTTACTATCCTGTCTAGGATTATATGGCTAGGTTTGTTTTAGTTGTTGTTTGTTTTTTGACTTCATTTGTTTATTTGTTTGTTTGGGGCTTCTTATTAGATTTCTGCTCTCTGCTGAGATTTTTTTTTTTTAACTTGATACTGTTGGAACTGATCTACCTGTATCACTGGACTGAATGTATGTTTATACTTCTGTACATTCTGTAGAGAAATTAACACAGAATGCAATATTTTCTGACACTAAGGAACAAACCTACAGCTTCTGCCATACAGTTTGAAAGGCTTCTTACATGACAGATTTCCCCGTGTTTTGAACACTACAGAGGATCAGTAATAAGTAGAAGCCATGCCCAAAGGCATATAATCCTGCATTAAGGGAGATAAGGCAGGAGCATCAGGACTAAAGGACGTCCTTTGAAGAAAGATAGGAGCCTTATATGGGTGTCTCCTGAAAGGTTCTGCCAGATCCTTACAGATACAGATGTGGATGCTTGCAACCAACCATCAGACTGAGCACAGGGACCCCAATGGAGGAGTTAGAGAAAGGACTGAAGGAGCTGAAGGGGTTTTCAACCCCATAGAAAGAACAACAATATCAACCAACCTGATTCCCCCTCCCCCGGAGCTCCCAGAGACTAAACCACCAACTAATGAATACACATGGAAGGACCCGTGGCTCCAGCTGCATATGAAGCAGAGGATTGCCTTATCTGGTATCAATGGGAAAGGAGACCCTTGGTCTTCTGGAGGCTTGATGCCCCAGCATAGCGAAATGCTAGGGTGGTGAGGTGGGAGTGGGTGGATGGGTGGAGGAGCACCCTCATAGAAGCAGGGAATAGGGGGTGTGATAGGGGGTTTTCAGAAGGGAAACCAGGAAAGGGGTAACATTTGAAATATACATAAATAAAATAACTGATAAAAATTAAAAACAAAGCCAGTGGATTGAGATGAATATTACGCATGGCTGCACGGCTGAGAAAGCAAGCACCATCCAAAGAACTACTGGTGACCTGGGCTTGAAAGGATCAATCACATTAAAAGTCTGTAGATATTTAAGGCCTAGTTGTTAGTCAGTGTGCAATGAAAACATTAAGAAGAAAACAAAATAAGGTCAAGATCATAGGATATAAACTGTCCCAACCCAAGGTTTTTAATCCAAATACATTCAAAGAAACAGGATTGACAAATAGGGTACTTCAGAGATAAAGAGATAGCAACAAAGAGGTTAAGAGGAAACGTCAAAGTGAGAATTATGTAAAAGACCAAGAAGGAAATATCTCAGAAGATATAGGAAGCCAATTATCATTGGGAGGTAAGAAAAGAAAAAAGGAAAACAATATATAAGAGCAAAAGCAATTGCTACACACTTCTGCTTCTGCTAGAAAAACATTATAGCAACAATATACAGTAGCAAACAAAACCAACAATAATAAATGGTGTACGTTGATCAGTTAGAAAAGAAATGTAATGTGGAGAGTGGTAGCGATATGACATAATTGACTGTAGTAATATAAAATGTGGGTTTTTCCACATATGCATTCTAAACTGCAATTTTAAATGAACATGTAAAAGAAAAACAAGGTAACTCAATATCAGTACATCCGGAAGTTCAAAGTGATTCTTCATCAAGACGAGAAGGAGGTTTGAGGAAAATGAGGTGATTGTCTCTTTTTTTATCTTAAAATACATTCTTTATCATTATATTTTTATTATTTAAAACAAACTTCAAATACAAATATATTTTGATTAGATTCTTTCCCTCCCTGAAGTTCCTCCAGATCCTCTCCTCCCTACCCACTCAACATAAAGTTCTTTTTCCAAAATGAAATAAAAACAGCTGGACATAGTGGTTACTGACTTTAATCTTAGCACTTATAATGCAGAGGCAGGTGGATCTTTGTGAGTTCTAGGCCAGCCTGGTCTACAGAGCAAGTTGGGAGGTCCAGAATAGCCAGGCCTACTCAGAGAAACCCTGTATTGGAAAACCAAATAAGAAAAGAAACAAAAACCAAATACAACAACATCTCCCACTCCAAAAAAAAAAAAAAAAAAAAAAAAAGAAAAGAAAAACAAAAAGAAAAAACAGAAAAGAAAAAGAAAACAACACATTCAAAAGAAAAATGACAGAGAGAAAGAGAATCAAAACTGTAACCAAATTAAAACACACACACACACACAGACATACAAATCTCTGGAGTCCAGTTTTCTCTTCATCAACTACATTTAATTATGGATCTTCTACTAAAGAGGTTAATAAACTCATTTCCCCTCTCCCAGCTGGTATAAGCGACAGTTCAGTTTTTAACCTCTACCATAGCAGCTAGGTTTTCACTCATTCATTCAGTCAGTCATTAATTTCTTCATTCATTCACAAAATAAAATACAATAAGATCAAATAAAAGCTATCATATCAAAGACAAATGCACAGAAGGAAAAGAGCACAAGAGAAGGCACAAGAATCAGAGACCTGCTCATTTGCACACCCAGGAATCCCATAAAAATATTGAACTGGAAACCATGATATATATATATATATATATATATCCACACACAGAGGACCTGGTGCAGACCTGTGCATAAAGCTTTAGTCTTTGTGATCTTTGTTCATGTTGATTTAGAGGGTCTTATACTGCTGGCTTCTTCTGTTCTTTCAGCCTCCTATTGCATGGGATTTCCTGAGATCTGAGGAAAGGGATTTGATGAAAACTTCCCATTTAGAGCTGAGTGTTTCAAGGTCTCACACTCTTTGAATGTCTGGAGGTGGGTCTTTCTATTTGTTCCTGTCTTTGCAGGAGGAAGCGTCTCTGCTGAGAGTTGAACGAGGCTGTGATCTAAGTACAGCAGTTTATCATGAGAAATCACTTTATTGGTACATTTTGTTTTACTTTTTAGATCAATATTATTTGACTTTATCCTAGTTCCCTGGACCATCTTGTCTCAGGTGTCAAGCAGTGTCAGACATGGGTTCTGTCTTGAGGACTGGGCCTTAAGTCAAATCAGATATTGGTTGGTTAATCCACAAGCTCTGTGCCACCACTGCCCTAGCATATCTTGCAGACAGTACAGCATTGTAGATAAAGGATTTGTACCTGGCTTGGTGTTTATATTTCTCTTTTAAGAATATTAACGGTAGGTCTTGAACCAACAGTACTTGAATATCAGGCATGAAGGCTCTATATAGGAAACTACTTGATATTTCCAGTTTATAGAATTGTGTAATTATTGTCCTTGACAATGGGGAATTGCTATCAACTGGTGAAGAGCATTATTTTTTTTCTGGAAAATGTTATACATGCATACTGCACTGAATTTACATAATTTCTGCTCAAAATTTCTCCATCCCTGTTCCTCTCATGGCCACTCCCACTCTCAACTCCATAACCTCTCTATCATGATTGTTTTATTCATACACATACACACATATACATAATACACATGTATGTGTGTGTGTGTGTGTGTGTGTACATATGTGTGTAAATGCTCTTTGCTGATTCCACTTAGTCTTGGTCAAATGCATATGACTTTTCAATAAAAATGACTCATTTGGTAAACATATTCTGACACAAGATTATATGTGAATTAAGCAGTAGATGATAATTCTTGACCAGTGTTTTTAGTTCCAGCCATCTCTTATCCTTTCCACCACTCTGGTGATTTTCCCATGGTTTCTCCATTTTCTGAAGAAATTCTCTGGAAATCAACCTTCCAAAATACATCTATATTTTATATTTTATGGAACAGAATGAGTCTATCTGCTATTTGTTGTCAATCTCTTAAAAATCTCCATTGAGCTTCTTCTTTCTTTCTGAGATACTACTATTGATTCTTCCACTCTATGGTTTTGACCATCTTGTGCACTATGATGGCTTTGGTCTGGGCTCTTCTTGAGTTTGCCCTCCCAATGACTCTGGAGGCTCATGGTCATATTTCCTTAACATGTGATGAACATTTAAAGTATATGGAACCCATTCCTATGCCTCTTCACTATGTGAACTTGGAATGAAGAAACAGGCTTATTTCTGCCTTTATAGAAACACAATAGCATAGAAGTATAGGTGTCCAGTAGCTGGGCTACTGCTTGACAGTCACAGAAGATGCTGTACTGCATGTGTTCATTCAATATAAAATTCATGTTTAGTAACTTGCCTGAAGGGCAAGAATGAATGAACTAACCACATAATATTAGGGTGAAGTTAATTTTTTATAAGGTTATAAAATAAAATTACCTGGAAATATATTTTAGAAAATTAATTTTTCTAAACCTCAGCAGATTGCCTAATAAATGAGTATGTTCATTAATGGCTATTTGTGGATATAAGTCACCCATGCAAAACATTGTTACACAAACATTGATTTCTCTGTAAGAAAGATTATAGAATATTGTTCTTACTGATGGCTATGAAGTCAATATAATTATGTAATAATATTTTCTTATGAAAACTATGTCTAAATTTCTTTTATAGCCTATCTCAAGCTCAACTAATTTTCTCTAGTAACACAATAATTTTATACATTAAAGAATAAAATTTTCTTTTTGTTGTTTTGTTTTGTTTTTGTTTTTTCAAGACAGGGTTTCTCTGTGTAGCCTTGGCTGTCCTGAAACTCACTCTGTAGACTAGGCTGGCCTCGAACCCAGAAATCTGCTTGCCTCTGCCTCCCAAGTGTTGAGATTAAAGGCATGTGCCACCACTGCCCGGCCAAGATTTTCTTAATAACAAAAAGAATATGAAGTAATGAAGCTCAGAACCCTTGAAATGATGTAAATCATTTACAAAACAAAAAGTTGAAGAGAAGAAAAGGTGCGATTCATTGTTTTCAGATGAGCACCAACATATAAACAGCTTTTTGGTATAATATTTTTAAGACACCAGAAGGAATGGCAGAGAAGTGTGCCTATATGTACTGGCAACACTCATGTGATTTTACAAGCCATTGGCAAAAACAATATTTTATCAATTTTCTTACAGGGAAAGTAATGTTTGTGTGGGTGACTTCTATCCATATGATAGGCATTTAATTAGCAAACTCATTTATCAGACATGTAAATCTGCTAAGATTAATTTTTTTCAAGATTCTAATTCATAATGATATATTTCTAAATTAATGTGTAGTACTGAATTTTTCTTGAGTTTATATTATTAGTTGCAAATATTTCTATCTATTATTTTTCTTTAGCTTTAATGACATTTAAGCAACTTGTCAGCATTGTCAACCACACATTTAAAACACCATTATATTTTATTGGAAAATATATATTATTAAAGTTAGATGTTAGTTATATATTATGCATAAAATTTCACTGACGTTTTCATATATAATTTCTACATTCTTCTGTATATATAAAATAAATTCACAATTTACTTTTGTTTGGAAGTGGACCAGATATTTTAGTAAATTCACAGTTCACTAATTCAGTTACTAACTTTATAAGCCTATATAATTTTCTCTTTTAAAATTGTCTTTTTGTCATTACCATCTCTAAAGGGATAGGAACTCCACAGGAAGACAAGCAAAGTCAACTAACCTGCACCCTTGTGGCTGAACCATCAACCAAAGGACACACACGAGCTGGACCTAGGTTCCCTGGACATATGTACCAGATATGTAGCTTGGTCTTCATGTGGGTCCTGAACAACTGGAGCAGGGGCTATCCCAAAAGCTTTTGCCTGTGTGTGAGATATGTTCTTCTAGCTGGGCTACCTTGTCTGGCCACAGTAGGAGAGGGTGTGCCTAACCTCACAGAGACTTGATATGCCAGAGTAGGGGTATACCCAGGAGGACCCCCACCCTCTTAGAGGAGGAAGGGGTAATGGAAGGATTATGGGAGGAGATGACTGGAAGGGGGCAGTGAATAGTATATAAAGTGAATAAGTAAAAAATAACAAATAAATACATAAGTTGTCTTTTTTAATAACATTAAAAGCAAAGTTAGTGTTGATAGATCACCCCCACAAATCTTGGGAACATCATAGAAGAGGGTCTGGAATGATTGTAAGAGCCAGACTAAAAGGAATAGGGCTGTCAAGGGTCAAAGACATGACAAACATTTGTACATATAGATGGAGAGTAGCAGGTAATTGTCCAGTATGAGGAAGGAGATTCAGGTTCTTTAGATGGTAACCATGGTAGATTGTGCATCCTAAAGTAGGTGATCCCACTCCCGTGCACTAATCAGTGGTGCTAATTGGTTTAAGTGTGCTATTAGTTAAACCATAAAGGGGACATTAAGTGAGGAGAGAGATGTATTGAAAATCTGCAACTGGGATTTTAGCTGGAATGTCTCTGCTTGCTATAACCACCTACTTAATGCTGCTATCAAATATTTTTATTGCATGTTTTATTATTTTATTATATGTTTTATTATTTTATTTTGTATATGAATGTTTTGTGTGCATATATGGAGTTTGAGGGAATATATGGTGGGATATATATATATATATATATATATATATATATATATATATATTCCAAAGAATAGGTTTTAAAATAAATAATTTTTAAAATAAAGAAAATATCAATGTAATTGTAGAAAGAAGGATTCATTGATTTGGACCACAATAAAGCAAATAACTACAGCATCAGAGTGCCCTTCCTGTAGCATCTAGGATGACTGCCTCATTTTATTTAAGAAGTAGAATATTAGAGGTTATTTTTTTTCTTTTCTTTCTTATTTTTTATAGAAAGGCTACAGATTTTTATGTACTATTTGTTATTTCTTTCTTTACTAATTCACTTTACACCCCACTCACTGACCCTCTCCCAGTCACTCCCTCCCAAAAGCCTTCTTCCTATTCCCCCTTCCTCTTCTCCTTTAAGTAGGTTGGGACCCACCTGAGTATCCCCCCACACCAGCACTTTAAATCACTGTGAGGTTAGGCAATCCTCTCCCACAGAGGCAGCCCAGATAGAATGTATCCCATAGACTAGCAACAGCTTTTGGACCCACATGAAGACCAAGCCGCATATCTGCTGCATATATATGTGTGTGGAGGCCTAGGTGCAGCCCATGTATGTTCCTTGGTTGGCAGTTCAGTCTCTGGGAGCCCAAGGGTCCAGGTTAGTTGACTCTGTTGGTCCACCAGTGCAGCTCTCATCCCCCGAGGGGCTGCAATCCTTCCTCCTGATCTAGAAGTTGCTTTTTCAATGTCAACAGACAGTTAAAGAATGAGAACAAATGCTTCCTGGTTCTGTAACGAGAGGGACAAGAAGTCACCATGTCAGGGTCTAACTAATGTCTACTTTCTTTTGCCTTCCTACTACACTCAGTGTTGACACACAATTTATAAGGGATTTTCCTACATGCAAGCAAACATGCAACCCTGCAGAAGGCAATTTACTGTCCTCTAGTCCAGTTCAGTTCTGACACTATTGAAAGTGAAGGAAATCTTGAATAAATCTGGATATAATTTTGGGCAGTTGATCGAGGTGACTTTAAAACCAGTTCTGGATTTTATTTTTTGCTGGATTATTATAGCTAAACATTGTCTTATTTTTGCACTGGCTTTTCTGTAGCTGATACATACCAGTCACAGTGACAATGGTTTCCTATGTTGTATCTAACATCTTGTGGGCTGCTGTTGACCATTAGAAATGACTGCTCCTATGCTTAGGTCTGAGAAAGCACATTATGCACAGGTATCTTTTTGTTGTAAGTCCAACGAACAGAGTACTCTAGAGCTTCCATCTTCTGAGTATGTTTCCAGTAAAAGCCATGAAGTTTGATTATATGCACAGAGACACACTACATTATTTTTCCTTGCCTCCTTGTACAACCTTGGTGATTTTTCTTATAAATAGCTCTAAACACATCTTTCTGGAAATGGACTTGAGATTTTTTTCTATGACTACTTGGTGAATAAACCCCCTTTAATGAACTCAGCATTTCAGAGAATGATGCACTAAGTGATGAGCAAAATCCTAATTTTGGTACCACTACCTACATGAAGATGACCTCAAACCCTTTATAATGAAAGC
This sequence comes from Rhynchomys soricoides, assembly GCA_019843965.1. Classification (NCBI taxonomy): domain Eukaryota; kingdom Metazoa; phylum Chordata; class Mammalia; order Rodentia; family Muridae; genus Rhynchomys; species Rhynchomys soricoides. Next base: position 835,581 of record JADRCH010000336.1, read on the forward strand.
TCATCCCTTTTCTCATGAGAAAAGTCGCAAATTTCTCATATCTTGCTTGGTTTCCCAAACCTTAAGCACAGGATACTTCCATGCTCATTTTCAAAAGAGAATTTATTTGAGGTCATGAAACAGCTGTGCTGCAGAAATACCATTTGAGTTCAAAGACAGCCCATGCCACATATATGCAAGTTTTACCTCTGAAAATAGCCATTGGGGAAACATCATGAATTTTTATAAAGCAATTTTGTAAAGCATTTAGGGAGAGAATAATAAAAAGGAAAGAAATGTTCAATTTCACATTAAGAAGGAAGAAGCCTCTGAAGAAACAGGCACCAGAATTCAAAGAAAGGAAAATAGTCTTTAAAAGATACTGGGTTTGATGAGGGGAGATAGACTCTAAAATAATGAACTTGTTTCAATTCATGAGCACACATTTTCTAGTAACACAAAAGGAAGAAAAGACATTAGGGGTGGAATGTGTAATTTCAGAAGCAGGAAGGGAGTGACACATTTGGAAAACTGACAAGAAGCTAGCAAAATGAGTGCCGACCAGAACTGTGTGTGCCTTGTGCAATATTCTAAGGAGTTTGAACTTTATGCTGAGAGCAAAATAGCACTATTAAGTAATTCTAAGTAAAGAAAGTAAAGAGGATATGAGTTTGTAATTCTAAAGAGGATATGAAAAGGAGAAAATAGGGAAGATTATTCACCAAGAAGGATTAATGCAATAACACCAAAACCACATGAAGTCCTGAATGGAAATGTGTAGGTAGTTTTAGAAAAGTATGTTGTGCTTAATCTAGACAGAGTGTGGATTACCTGGGAATGAGCTTGATGTTCAACGTGAACTTGAAGCATCATCATACATGCTTTTCCTAACCACTTCTGAGGACACTTTGAGACATAACAGCCAGAGTAGAGAAAAAAGAGGCAATGGGAACTGGATAAGAAATGAAGCAACAGTCTCAATAAAAAGTCAAAACAAACAGAGGTCTTAGTACTTACTGTACACCAGCTCTGCTTGAAATGACACACAGTGTAAAACTAGCATGCAGCTGAGGTAATAAAAGGTGACTTTAAGTCTTCAGTTAGTGTTATGACATGAATAGTACCCCAATTCCTCCATTTCCTCAGTTTGGGTAGCAGGGATAGACTTAGCTAAAAAAGCTTAACTTCAGTGTATTGTAGAAGGGACAGTAGTTTAGGGTCTCAAATATAACTTAATATAAATAGAAGGTTTGGGGGGGGTGAATGGGAGATACAGGAGGTAAGAGTCGGGAGAAAAAGTCAAGACACGCAGTCCCTTCCCAGAGCCAGAGACCAATAACCAGGGGATATGCATAATTTTGTTTACATCTCTGGGATCTGGAAACAGATTCAAACCTTCTCCAACCTCTCAATGGGGAAGCAATGAATGATATTACATAGACTACTAGCTTCACAGCAAATGTTTAGACCATCTTATTAGAGAAAGGATATAGAATACATAAATATATCATGATTATTTAAATATATAGGATGAATGAAGGAGAGATATAGGAGAATGAAAGCAACCAAACAAAGTCAAAACAAGGAGATTCTCTAAGAAATGGCCAAGTCAAATTTAGTTGAAAACTGCTTTTGTGATCGAAGAAAAAGGCTGTTAAGACACTGGCAAAAAGAAGAGTAGACATAAGCAGAGAAATTTACATACTTATTCAAAAATACTTAAGGTATTTAAAAACTAAACCATAGAGTTAATTCCATAATGGAAATTAGTATTTTTTTCCAGTTCAAGTAACTCTCTAATGCAAAACTAGGCATACGAAATAATCTTGGACCACTAGGAAAGTTTGCATTTTTTATTGTAGTAAATTATAGACAGTAATATTAACCAATGGCTATATACAAATAATAATAATAACTATATGTAAATTTGATGCTGAAGACAAAGGACTCCAAGAGTAATATGTTATTTTCCCAAATAACTAATACAACTTTATATTTATTTGCAATGCATATTTTATATTACTACTAACAAAATGTCAACTCAATAGTCAACACATGATTCTTTTATCTAGTATTAGAACAATCAGAGTAAAGAAATAAAATGGCAATTATGAGTTGTGTTGGATATAAATAAAAGTATTTAGTCTATACATGGTATGCCCAACACACCAACAAAACATACGTACACACACACATGAAACTTTAGGAGGAGTCATCAGGTTGTATTTATATAACTATGTAAATGTGTGAGACAATAAAAATCGAACAGAAAGAAGGCATGAATTTGAGAGAGAGTTAGAGGCAGAAGTAGAGCTTCGAGGGAGAAGCCATGAGGGGCACTGGAGAGAAGAAAGGGAAGAGGAACAGATATAATTACATTTTAAGTTTTTGAAGTTATAATTAAAGGTAATAATATTTTAAGATCACAGTGCCAGTATTGTGCTCAGTAGATAGTTATTTACCGTTTTATGAAATAGAGTCATATGTTTGACTTAAAAGCAGCAATGAGGAACTATCACTCTGGGAGAGGATAAACCTTGAATGGAAAGAATGAACATTTTATTTGTTTAGATGTTATCCTCAAGAAAATGAAGGGCAAACTCTGACGTTTAATCAAAATAACTTTTGATATAATATAATAAATATAGAAATAAAAGCAAAATACTATTTCTTTTGCACCTGTTTTATTATACTGTTGAACACTGTGTGCATGATAAAGTTATATAGTATCTGATCATCTTTCATGCCTCTTAACGATCACACTCAGAGCAAAACAATGATATTTCCTGTTGAATATACAGTGTGTTTTGTCTATCTTTTGGGATAGGGAGGAAATTACAAAAGGAACTTTGTTAGAATCTTATTCCAAACTTGTAGAAATTGTATTTTATATACAGACTTCATAAAATAAGTTTGCCTGCCGAGTGTTGTGGAAAACAGTCATTTGTGGGAGCTGAACAAGTCTTATCAGTAGACGTGGTCTGGCATTCACAACTAGATTTTCATGTTCTTCTTTAGATAATAACTCTCTGAGATCATAGTGAATAAATACTAAAGAAGCTGCTCTATAATCATATGTAAAAACAGGAAAATTATGAACATCTAAGTCATAGAAACCACTACTCTTTTTTCCACACAGTGTGACAACTACCTCCTTATCAATTACAACTTTAGCGTCATTCTAGTCTCCCCTTTACCTAGAGAAGATTAAGACGATCATAAAATTGCCTTATCTCATCTTCTACTTCAGCTCTCCAACCTTATATTCCTTCCCAAATCTATCAACCACGATTAAATTCTATCATAACTATTTTTCCTTTTTAAAATTATTTATTTATTTTTCATACTTTATTCACATTTCAAATGTTTCCTCCTTTCCAGATCTCCCCTTTGGAACCTCCCCATTTCCTCCCACCTGCCTCTGCCACTATGGGGGTATTCCCCCACCCACCCACCCACTCTCATCTTCCCTCCTTGGCATTCTCCTATGCTGGATGATCTAACACCCTCAGGCCCAAGGGCCTCTCCTCCCCTTGATGGCTAACAAGATCCTCCTCTGCCGCATATGTGGCCAGCACCATGGGTCCCTCCATGTGTATTATTTGGTTGGTGATTCAGTCTTCGGGAGTATTGAGGGGTCAGGCCAATTGCCACTGTTGCTCCCTCCCTGGGGATGCAAACTCCCTCAGCTCCTTCAGTCCCTTCTCCAAGTTCTCCATCTGGGTCTTCACAGTCAACCCTACTGTTGCTGCAAAGTGACTCTTGTGTATTTCGAGCTTTTGGGCTAATAACCACTTTTCAATGAGTACATACAATGTTCATTCTTTTTACCTCACTCAGGATGATATTTTCAAGTTCCATCCGTTTGTCTGCGAATTTCATGAAGTCATTGTTTTTAATAACTGAGTAGTATTCCATTGTGTAAATGTACCACATTTTCTGTATCCATTCCTCTGTTGAGGGACATCTGGGTTGTTTCCAGTTTCTGACTATTATAAACATGGCTGCTATGAACATAGTGGAACGTGTGTCTTTATTACATGTTGGAGCATCTTCTGGGTATATGCCCAGGAGTGGAATAGCTGGGTCCTCAGGTAGTATTATGTTCATTTTTCTGAGGGTCCACCAAACTGATTTCCAGAGAGGTTGTATCAGCTTGCATTCATAACCTTTTAAATGCAGAGCTTCTGTTATTGTTTGGATATAAGTAGAACCTAAAAGTTCATGTGCTGAAAACATTGTCTTTTGAATCAGCGTTCCAGTTGGGACATTTGAGAGGTGGTTGAGACATGAGGGCCGTAAATACATGAATGGATTAATCCATTCATGCATTCATAATTCAGTGGGATATTGTGAAGGGCTAGAAACTTTAGAAGACAGAATTAGTAAGATGCAGAGAACTGACTTCCTCTTCTCCCTTTCCTATGCCTCTTCCTCTCCACATTTGCTCTAGCAAATTAACTTTTTAAAAAAATTTACTTATTTATTTATTTACACTTCAGATTTTATCTTCCCCCTCCTTGCCCACCCTCTGGTTGTTCCACATCCCATACCTCCTACCCACCCTGTCTCCACATGTATGCCCCTATCCCCCACCCCACCTGACCTCTAAACTCACTGGTGCCTCTAGTCTCTTGAAAGTTAGGTGCATCTTCTCTGATTGAACACAGACCCAGCAGTCCTCTGCTGTATATGTGTTGGGCTCCTCATATCAGCTGGTGTAAACTGCCTGGTTGGTCGTCCAGTGTCTGAGAGCTCTCAGGGGTCCAGGTTAATTGAGACTGCTGATCCTCCTACAGGGTCACCCTCCTCCTCAGCTTCTTTCAGCCTTTCCCTAATTCAACCACAGGGGTCAGCAGCTTCTGTCCATTAGTTGGGTGCAAATGTCTGCATCTGACTCTTCCAGATGCAGGGATCAGCAGCTTCTGTCCATTAGTTGGGTCTTCCGGAGTGCGGCTTGGGATCCAGCTCAAGGGGAGGTCCCAACTCCTGTCACTATTACTGAGGCTATGGAGCTCTCACAAAAAGAGACCTAGCATGACCGCAAATTAATTTCTTTTAAAATTCATTTTATATCCTGATTGAGAACCCCTTCTCTCTTCCCAGTCCCACGCTTACAAATTCTTCCCTTTCCCCACCCCCTTGGGTACCACCTTCTTGGGTACCAACCCACGCTGCTCTTCTACAATGCTCTGCCTCACTGCAAGTGCAGAAATAATGGAACTTCTACAGCATCAGTGTAATGAAATCATTTCCCCTTTAGCTTGATATACTCAGGGTTTGTTTGTTTGTTTGTTTGTTTACAGTAATGGAAAAATCCCTCAACCCAACTTCTCACTGGGTCACTGTCACTTGCACATACTATATTTTACCTCCTTGTAATAACGAACAAGTTCATCCACAGATGTTTTCTGGTAGTCAGCAGAGACAGTGCTAATAGGGAACCTAAGTATCCTGGACTCCTAATGCTCTGATATGTTTGGAAGCATAACCTTTGAAATTTAAAGAAATCTAAATATAATCTTGAGTTTCTTGAATCTTCAAGAAATCTAAATATAACTTCTAAGAAGAAAAACCCTGGTCTGAGAGGAAGAGTAGTGTTAAGAAGTCATCAGGAGGTCACCAGGGGTGACTGGGAGAGGCTACCTACCCAGGGCCATGCAGCACCTTAGAGCTTTTTCACTGTTCTGTGTCTAAAGAAGGCCAGGAACTGTTCATCTATATCAGCAAGACTTCACTCAAGGAGAAACCCTGGCCACAATGTTACAATATTCTGTTATTCTTCGTAGAAATGTCCATCCAAAGAGTATAATGTGGTTTGAGAGCCAAAGATCCCTCCAGCTAATAACAATCAAACTCATAATAATGAATTTTAAATAGCATTTAAAGAAGAAATAGACTCCATATTTAGAAGAAATTAAAATCTTAAATAATATGTGTAGTACTAAACACAGGCAGACATTTCTGTTCTATAAAGTAACAGTGACAATAATTGTTACATTATAATTATAATAATGATTTGAAAACAGGCATCATGAATGCCAGGTTCAGAACCCCAATGTTCACTGGGTTTTGAGAAATAATAGCCTGGTTTAATCCACTGTCAAATCAAGCTGTGTTTTCTCACTGCCTTGTGTACTATGCTTGTTTTCCAATACCTAATAGCTTGGAAACATTTAAAATTAACTCTGACTCTGAGCATGGCTCTCCCTGTGTAATGCATGTCCTTCCCTAATCTTATCTTGCCCTCAACCCTTTGCCTACATAGCAAGCACCTGCTGGCCAGTCAGGCCTGCAACCCAAACCATATTCTGATATGTCTCTCTTCACTGGCAGATTAACACCAAGCACACATACAAATACCATGTCAAACCTGTTGGATCTTATTTTCCTTTTCTGGCTCTGGGGCTTTTATCTTGCCTTTGAAGTTATTTCTTGTCTAAATTGGCAGGATGTATTTGAATTTTGCACTCCTGCCATTGCTTGGAATTTGCTTTTGTTTTCTTTTTTTCTAAAATAATATTGTTTATTTATTTATCATTTTATGTGTATGAGGGTTTTGCTGTATATTTGCCTGCACAGTGTGCAGAATAGGGTACTTAATCCCCTGAAATTGGAGGAACAGACAGTTATGAGCAGCCGTGTAGATGCTGGCAATTAAGCCCAGGTCCTCTGGAACAGAAACAAGCAGTGAATCATCTCTCCAGTCCCTGAACTATTACTTTTTAAAGATACAATCTTCTTCTGTTATTTACACTCAAACTTCATGATGATCTGCCTGTCTCAGCCTTCCCAGTGCTGTGATTATAGAAATTAGAAACCTCATTCAGATGATTCTGGACTTTATTTTGGGTACAAGTAAGCACAGGCCTGGTATCCTCCCCAAGTAGATCACAGGTAACTTGGAGGGTATAGTCCTAAACCACTGATTGAACTAGAATGTGACAGATACTCCCAGGTGTTGAGAGCGAATGCCAGACAGAGCTGATGAGGTGCTGTGGCACAGTTGGTGGAGGAAGTCATGACTTGAGGGCTATGGAAAGCAAACCCAGGTATAGGGTGGAGTGGGGTGTGGTGGGAGTCTAAGAGGACTTTCAAAGAGATGCATATGAAAACATACATCAGGAGACAGGAGAAAGCATGGATTTGGTAAGGTTTAGTATGATGTATGAGTTTTAGAAGTACAAATCACTAAGAAAATGAACGTAAAAGACATCTTGGGACATGTAAAAGCATCTAGTACTGCAAATTTCCTTCAGTAAACAGGTTTTGTTCTATCATATTTAAGTGAAAGAATAAAATAGCCATTGAACAGAACCAGTTGGAAGTGAGGCCAGCATAAACTGCTAAAGAATCTAGGAAGGAAATGGCTGACATAGCTCATGGGTATAGGAAGAAGACGAGAAAGGTTTCAGAAATATGAACAAGGCAAGGAACACCAAGACAGTGAAACTGGTAGGTGGGCCGTGGCACACCATTAGCTAGTTGGGGGAACTATCCCACGTTTGAGAACTGAGTAACAAGATTGAAGGAGATACTACTGCCACTGAGAGGAAAAGTTAGGAGAAAACATTAGGCTAGTACAGTCTGAGTTTAAAGTGAACAGGTTTTTTTGATGCAGAATCCTGGCTCAGTCTTTTGATCTCACTGTTTAATCATTTAAAATAGTATTAATATTTAGTACTTTTAATTCAGTGTAAAAATTGTACTTAGGCTGTTATATCAATTAATATATTATATATTACACACACACACACATACACACACACACACACACACACACATATATATATATACATTAACTTACTAATTTTCTAGAATTACAGCTATGAAATAGGAACATTTATTGGCCAGTTTAACAGTACAGAAGCAGAGTCACAAAGGGTTTTACTAACTTGCCCAAATTCACCGACCTGGGGACTTTGGAAGATCTCAGCTTACATCTATATAAAATGATAATAAAAAAGGTACTTTTATAATGATTTTCCTTAAATACTAATCATTTGCATGATTGTTATCAGATTCTATTATAGTTATCTAATGAGGGCAAATAAGCATATTTTACCTATTTATTTATAACATAAGAATTTACAGAGTATAATTTATATGCAGAGTATAAATTGTGCATTTTACTGATGGCTAAGACAGATTTAAGTACAACAAGGCAACAGATTTGGGGGGTTATTTCTCATTTATTTTTAATGGAAGCACAGTCACCATGAAATTTCAGAATGGCAAACATGTATATTGAAAAGATTTAGACAGTTTTAAATCAACATGCAGCATGCCAGTATCTGAAACTCAAGCACTAGACATAGAGATACCCAAGTAGAACACTTAAAAAGTGATTAAAGCTACGGGGCATAGATCAATCGATGATCTTGAATAGGATCCCTTAGGAGATGGGTTCGTGTGAGGGGGTTGGCCCAGATAATGTGAAAACTGGAAAGAGAATGCCAGTCTCCCTCAGTAAGCATATAAAAGCACATTAAATGTCTATTCATCTGAGTTCTTTGTGAAAGTCAGTAGACATTGAATTAAAACTGTGTGCAGAATCATTCGAACTACTTACACTTGATGGATTTGAAGAAAAACAAAAATGTATGCATTAGGGAATAGCTGAAAGTAGATTTCTATCCCTAAATCGTATAAAACAAACCAAGATTCGTTCCTGTGCCATGGAAAATAACCACTGAGCATTCTCTTTTAATGAAAGACCATTCAGATTGATTCAATTGCTTTTGTTTACTCTACAGAACTTTTGCTTCAGAAATGCTCCCCTGTTACTATGTACGGAAGCTGAGCGTGGGAGATTTGAGAAGGGAAAATGCATCCTGGACACTCAAAAGGAATATTAATGGCTTAGGGAAGATAATGGGATGATTATGGTCAACTATTTTCTGTTTACCTTCCAGTGCAAAGATCTTACTTTCCCTTGCTTATCCTTCTGTTTCCTGGTGTTGGTTAAAAAAATAATGTATTTCACTACACTGTCACAAGCTGCAGAGCAAGGATGCTATACACAAAAGCATAGAAGACAGGAGTAAACATTGTTTTGTCTTTCAATGGGGTTACAAGGAAACCAAAAAAGGAAATAAGAAATAGGTGAGAGTTGGAGCTCTTTTATTAGTAAGCAACAGCAACTACACCCAGAAAAATGTTGAGGAGAATGTGGCCAGGCCAGAAAGAGCATGGACTATACAAACTACAGTAAGTCATAAAATAAAAGGAAGGAAAACACAAGTAATCACAAGAAAAAGCCAATAAATCCTCAAAAAACTCCTCAAGAATATCTTTGGATAAACACTGGGAAATACTGATTTCAGTGTTTCCACTGATTTTAACTTAAGAAAGATACATGTAGCAAAGGGAATCTAGAAAACTGAGCACAGAATAAAGAGTGTCTATGTCTTGCATGCAAGAAGAGAAAAAGTACTCAGACATTGCTGGCCTAATGAATGAACTGGTGGACAGAATCACTGGAGAATGTTCAGCAACTATGTGTTGTCAATAAGAAGCACGGAAAAATTGTAGAGCATTCTTCTAGTAAATTGTAGAGCTAATTTTGAGTGGAGACAAAAATTAAAGTAAATGAAAGATGCCACCAAATCAGAAAGAATGAAAGAACAAAAGCAAGCAAGGAAGTAAGCAATCTAGCAATCAAGCAAAGCAAGCAAGCAAGGGAGTGAGCCTATGGCCAAGGGTACTGAGATAGGTAATTTCCTAAAACTAACTCCATATTTTGATCAAAAATACTTCACAGATCTCTGTGCTTTATGGATAATGCACATGAATATTTTTCAAAGATTGGGAAACATGACATGGAAGCACCTCACTCTTAAATTACTCAAACAATCAATTTATTCTAAATAAATTCATAGTCCTCAATGAACATTACCAATTAGAAAACCTTTAGTTGCATTTTGAAATGAGAAAGCATCTATTTAGTGGGTGCTTGTTACAGAAATCCTGCTGATTCGAGCAAGGGAGGTTACAAAGGACCTTGCCTTTATCAGACTGTCATTTCAGCCAGAAGCTCCTACTCTGAGCAACACTGTACATCTCTGAATGTGTGCGCATGCATGTCTCACACGACAGAACACAGACTTAGTAAACATCCCTACCTTCCATTGTTCTATAAAGTTCCCTAGCATTGTAAAAGGAAACCAGACATTTGATCAGGCAGGGAAGCAAACAACTCTGCCCCCATCCTGATTTCTGCTTCTCACTTAAGTGCCTCTATTGCACTATTTGATCTACTTTTCCTTCAGCAGGTTGTTCTAATGTCTATGGGAACAGTACAAGAAAACCATGCAAATTCTATGTTTTCATTATTAATGCTTTGTTTTTGTTTATTTACTACATCAGAAGGTTTTATTCTATATTAGCAAAACTGAGAATTTATGAAAAGATACTGCTTAGTTATAAGGTGCCAAGACAATCTAGTACTGTTCTACGTTGCCTAGAAAAAACACCATAGTATTCATTTAATGGATAGGTGAGTCTAAAAGACAATAATCCCACCAAATACTGCTGCTTTATGCTTCACTCATGAAATCACATCTGAGAAAGAGTAGTTTACTCATTTGATGTTTGGGATTCTAAGCCATGGAACTACTGTATCAAAAGCTGATTCTATTATATCGTTTCTCAACTTCCCAGAATCAGATGAAGCAAGTGCACTTTATGATGGCATGATTACAGCCCAAATAGAGAAGTACAAACTTTCCATAAAGGATAAAACCAGTATCTAAGTGAAATGTAATCTAATTGAAATTATACTAATTAAATCACCTTTTAAACATGATAGGATGATTAATTGTTTATTTTATGGTGATGGTAGTTTTCTTTTGTCCAGATAGAGACTCATTCTGTATACCAAGATATGTGGCCTGTTAGAGTGATTGTCTCAGTGGGCTTACGGGAGTGCAAAGAACATGTCCTCTATGTCCCAATATCCTTTGAAATTCACTACAAAAACTTGAATGTATAAAATTTATACTTGAAATATTTGAAGAAAATATATATCAAGGACAGAAAATAATAATAATAAAAACAACAACAACAATAAATGTTAAAAGATGTCCTTATCACACTTTTGAACCTTATGAGCACTAAAGGGTAAAGCAGTATTTTTCTAGAAGATCATGCTCTTGTCCTTGGTGAATGCAGCCAAGTTGTCACATATGTTCCTTCCATTGCCAGTTTTCTGTCATTTCTTCTCTCATACGGTAGTGCTTCTGTGGCAAAGGTCTCTGGCCACATCACATCTTCAACTACTTAGTAGAGAATTACAAAGCACCTAACTAAAAATGCTATGTAATTGTGCACATGGTCCATTTGTAAAGGACACAAAATAGAATTTACACTATTCATCTCTTTTTAAAAAAAGTTTGTTGGAGCTGAGGGTATAGCTCAGTTGGAAGAGCAGATTACCTAGCATGGGTGCTTGAAACCAGGGGTTTGATCTGCAGCATATCATAAAGAGGCTTAGAAGCCCATACATGTAATACCAGCAACTGGAAAGCAGAGAAAGAGGAACAGCCGTTCCATGCCCTCCATCTACATAACGAGTTTGAAGCCAACCTGGCATATATGAGATTCTGTCTCAAAACAAACAACAAATAAACAGCTAGGATCTGTAGGAGGCTGTTAGCCCTTCATACATGCTTCTAGAGTCTTAGCTACTTCCTGTATTTCTACACAAAACAAATGATATACTAGAACTCTTTACTGAATTTAGAATTTTTTCTACATTCCTGTGCACTTAGAGTTTTAGACCATTTCCTGCTTTTCACTAACTGTTTATAAGAGAAAGGATTTGAAGGACTAAACACTGTTTCTGGTGCCCAGTTGTAAAAAATAACTTCCCTCCAAACAATGCCACCATGACAATCACAATAACTCACAAGCACGTTTTTCTCTCCATTTACAGAAATTCTTTGTCCTTAACAACTTTTCCCCTTTTACTCAAAATAGATTTTCCCTTACATAATGTATCCTGGCTACGGTCTCTATGTCCTCTACTCCCCCTACTGACCCCCTCCCTCCAGATCCACCCCCTTTCTGACTCTCATTAGAAAACAAACAGGATTCTAAGGGACAATAATAAAATATAACAGAATTCAAATAATACAAAAGATAAAGTCACACATTAGAATGGGACAAAGCAAACAGAAGGAAAGAGTCAAAGAGAAACCACAAGAAAGGGAAGCCCACCTGTTCAACATAGTCAGGAACCTCACAAAAAATGCTAACCTGGCAGCCATAGATGACATGATTTATATATATATATATATAAAGGACCTGGTGCAGATCCACACAGGCCCTCAGTTTACAAAAATTCTTAATTTTAAATTTTGTAACTTTTTCCCTCAAGCAGAAATAACTATGAAGGTAAATTTATAGACACTAATAATAGCTGATTAAATTTTTAAGTATTCATCTTAATGAAGAGTTGACTCTAGAAGCACAATGAACCTCAGTCACATCAACCATCTCGCAGGATTTTGTCTTTGTACTCACTAACTGAATAGCAAGCCCCACACCTCCCTGTGTCACTAACTGTAGCACTTGAAATAGTTTGTTTTTGTCTTTTTTCCTTCTAACAGCAAACAACTTTTGGAGACCTGGAGCTTGTCATTTTGCTTTTCTTCCCAGGTGAAACTGTTTTACTCTCCTCCAGTGCCTGATTTCTTTTCTCAGATTATCAGCTCACTCCATTCCAAAGCTGTTGTTGCCCTTTCCTGAAAGGATCCAGTTTCAAATAATTAGTGCGTCCAGAGTACATCATTTAGAGATATTTCTCCTTCCTTCTCTCAAGCTCACAGGAGTCTCACTGATCCACAAATCCACTTGTATTATTTAGCTACACCTGAGAAGAAGGCAGGTGGTCTGTTTGTCTCCATTTGACCCAGATTCCTTCCAACCAGAGAGGGACACAGATATCTACACTTTTATAATAATAAGCCAGAAGGAAGCAATCATGCCACACAGCCATTCTCCAGAAACAAAAAGCCAGTGACATTTTCCCAGTAAAGAAACATATATAATTCAGTCCTAAGCTTTGCAAAATAGATTGGAAAGTCAGAATGAATTGTCATTTCTGCACTTGCAGGTATTCAATCCATAAATTGAGTTTACTTCATGAAAAGTTGATACTTTAGAATTGTTTACATGGCTGTACGTGAAACACACCTGCAGAAAAATATCTGCTGTATAATCAAATCTTCCACTGACCCACAAAGGACATAACTGGGAGACAACAATAAAAGTAAATTTTGTGATAATCAATTATCAATTTGTCTTTCGCATTCTTTCTAGGAGCTAGCTAGCTAATAGTATGAGTTTTTCCCATTATTTTTTGTGCACTAAGTCAGGAGTCACTCAAAGCCAGAAAACGCTTTCAGAGAATGTGACAAAGTCCAGTCAGCCTCTTCTCTGATGTTTAAGAACTAATTTTTGTAACCTTAAAGCAAAAAATACAAAATCTAATGCAGGGTTTTAGAGTAATATGACCAAAATATTAACATTCTAGAAGGCATAAAACATAAACAAATTTCAATAAGATATGAAGTAAGTAATATTTAGGTATGAAACATAAAATTTGAAAATATAAAGGAAGAGAAAAAGAAATATAAAATTCAAGGATAAATCTGTTTCCACAAATTCTCAAAAAAAAAAAATATGAAATTCCCAAAAAGAAATCTTACAGAACAAATTAAGAGACTTGGCAATGTGAAAATAAGGGCTCACAATAAAATGCCCCTATTTCCTTAACTGTAAGCAAATAAACTTCTTAAGAGAATTATTGCGCATTAATTATTATACCAGACAGCACGCACCTCAGAAAGTTCATATAGTTAAATAACAGGATATCAACTACAAAGACACAGACAGATACACTCCTAAATAAAAAATTCTGCTCACCAACTTCTGGAACAGCTTGCTTGCCCAGTCACAGGATCTTAAGATTAGCTTCAGGGAGACTGTTAAAGGAGACAGAGAAAGTAAACATACCATTTCCACAGCAGAGCAGCTGAGAATTCTGGGAGGAGGCACGGGTCTCAACCATTCATTTATCTTCTAGGTTATCCTGACATCTGACAGCCATTGACATCCTAAGCATTCCAGCTCTTCAGACCCACACCTACTAAGAGATAAATATAGGTCTCTGACACCTGAGCCAAATGAAATGAAAGCTAACGTGAAAAATCACCCTCATTTTGTGCCTCAGTTGAGGAAAATAAAACCCTTAATCCTCTTCCTGCTGAAACCCTGTTATGTTCCTTAAGAAATAGTTGCTGTACTTATGAAATACAGAAATTCAAAATGATCTGAGAATACTAGTCAGTTTGCTTCTCTTCTTCTGATTATCATTTGCTTTGATAGAGATAGACTTGGGTTTCTTTCTTGATCAAGTGTAAAAGCAGCATAACAGTTCACTTGGTTTTGCTCCAACCACTTGGGGAAGCTATTACACATTAATTCCTAAAATGTAAATGTCTATGTTGTAAGCGTTCTTCGTATGTTTTCCCCGATTTTTAGTCATAGTTTTGTCATTCTTGCTTCACTCAGTTGACAAGTCAGAATGTGCCACTCTTGGCTGTGTTATTTAAGTTTGAACCACTGTTACTTAAAAATCTTTTGAATGTTTTTTGCAGGTGAGCTTAATATTGCAAGTAGGTCCACGAATGAAAGCTTGACCCTCAATCCGAACAGATCCTGTGATAAAAGTTAAACTCTGATGAAATAGTGGCATGTATTCTATCGATACATCATTAGCTTTATGGCTAATTCATATATTAAGAATTTCTGCATAGTTAAACAAACTGAGCAGAGAGGCCAAGAAAGCCTAACACAATCAGGCCGACATACTGTTGTGATTCTTTTTAGATGGTAAGTATTTTCTTTTTCTTTCTTTCTTTTTTTTTTTTTTTAAATCAGGTATTTTCTTTTTATTTTTTTCATACTTTATTTACATTTCAAATGTTTCCCCCTTTCCAGATCTCCCCTTTGGAACCTCCCCATTTCCTTCCCCCTCCCCCTGCCACTATGGAGGTATTGCCCCACCCACCCAATCTCGTCTTCCCTCCTTGGCATTCTCCTCTACTGGGGGATCTAACACCCTCAAGCCCAAGGGCCTCTCCTCCCCCTGATGGCTAACAAGACCCTCCTCTGCCACATAGGTGGCCAGCACCATGGGTCCCTCCATGTGTATTCTTTGGTTGGTGGATCAGTCTCCAGTAGTATTGGGGGATCAGGCCAGTTACCACTGTTGCTACCTCCCTGAGGATGCAAACTCCCTCAGTTTCTTCAGTCCCTTCTCCAAGTCCTCCATCTGGGACCTCATATTCAGCCCTACTGATGCTGCAAAGTGACTCTTGGGTATTTCGAAGTTTTGGGCTAATAACCACTTAACAGTGAGTACATACCAAGTTCATTCTTTTGTGACTGAGTTACCTCGCTCAGGATGATATTTTCAAGTTCCATCCGTTTGTCTGCGAATTTCATGAAGTCATTGTTTTTAATAGCTGACTAGTATTCCATTGTGTAAATGTACCACGTTTTCTGTATCCATTCCTCTGTTGAGGGACATCTGGGTAGTTTCCAGCTTCTGGTTATTATAAATATGGCTGCTATGAACATAGTGGAACATGTGTCTTTATTACATATTGGAGCATCCTCTGGGAGTGGAATAGCTGAATCCTCAGGTAGTATTATGTTCATTTTCCTGAGGGTCTGCCAAACTGATTTCCAGAGAGGTTGTATCTGCTTGCATTCCCACCAGCAATGGAGGAGTGTTCCTCTTTCTCCATATCCTTGCCAACATCTGCTGTCACCTGAGTTTTTGATCTTAGCCATGCTGACTGGTGTTAGGTGTAATCTCAGGGTTGTTTTGATTTGCACTTCCCTGATAACTAAGGATGTTGAACATTTCTTTAGGTGCTTCTCAGCCATTCGAGTTTCCTCAGTTGAGAATTCTTTGTTTAGCTCTCTTCCCCATTTTTTGATAGGATTATTTGGATCTTTGGAGTCTAGCTTCTTGAGTTCTTTGTATACATTGGATATTAGCCCTCTATCAGATGTAGGATTGATAAAGATCTTTTCCCAATATTTAGGTTGCCATTTTGTCCTACTTACAGTGTCCTGTGCTTTGTAATTTTATGAGGTGCCATCTGTCAATTCTTGATCTTAGAGCACATGCCATTGGTGTTCTGTTCAAGAACTTTTCCCCTGTGCCCATGTGTTCCAGACTTTTCCCCACTTTCTCTTCTATTAGATTCAGTGTATCTGGTTTTATGTGGAGGTCCTTGATCCACTTGGACTTGAGCTTTGTACAGGGAGATAGGACTGGATCAATTCACAATCTTCTACATGTAGACCACCAGTTGAACCAGAACCATTTGTTGAAGATGCTGTCTTTTTTCCAATGTATGGTTTTAGCTCCTTTGTCAAAGATCAAGTGACCATAAGCGTGTGGGGTCATTTCTGGGTCTTCAATTCTATTCCATTGATCTACCTGCCTGTCATTGTACAAATACCATGTAGTTTTTCACAAAATAAGGAAAGAATATTAAAAACAGTAAGGGAAAAAGGGCAAGTAACATATAAAGGCAGACCTATCAGAATTATACCAGACTTCTCACCAGAGACTATGAAAGCTAGAAATATTTTCATTTAACAATTCAATTCTAGAAAGGTACTCAGGGAAGGAGAGGTCATAGAGTTCCATGTTTTACCTGACACTCAGCTGTAACCAACAGTACCTACCATCTGCTTGATCAAATCATTAAAAACAACACTCTCATAATATTTTTGCTACAAGTGCTCATGTGCAGAGACATCCACCTGCTCGGCACTTTGCTGTGTGTGACAGTATTTGTTTCCTTACCCAAAATGAGCTTTTCAATCAACTTAATAGTTATAAGGCCATTCTACAGTAAAGACAACGAACTAAAAATATATAATTATGGTATGTCTAACCTGTGCAGTTTTGACTGGATCTTAGGTGCCAGCTAGCAGTCAATTCCACCTGCCCTTTAGCTTTTGTCAGATTAGTTATTCTACGAGCAATTCCAAGTTTTGATTATTTGTAGTTTTCTATTAATCTATTTATTTTTGTTTAAGCAAACTTAGGAAGAGCATAGAAATCTGCCCCCCCACACACACACCTCTAAAGAATTTCTCAGATACCATAAAAGCTTCAAAAGCATTGAATCTGAACAAACACAAAAAGACAAGACAGTAATCTCCAGTTGTAGAGGGGTCTCTGCCATCTCTTATATTTGTGTGTCAAGTTCCTCCTGACAACTTTTTTAAAGATTCTGACTTAAACTGGGAGGAATATTTCTGATAAAAGTACCCCAAAGGCAATCTGAGTTCTAATAGGTGACAGACTGGAAGGGTAAGCACTTACCAATGATTTCAGCTGCTGATTTTCTTTCTCAATACTGGGCAGAAATTTTTATGTGAAGTTTGAATCATATATTCCAAAATATAATAGAAGATGACTCATTACTATAAAAAACATGGTTTTGTATATATCATTTTGACTAAAAACTACTCAACTTTCTATTTTTATTTGAAAAAATCAGTTGGAAATGCTATACGGAACCCACCAACAATTACAGAATACCTTGGGTATTCCAAGCATCCTGAGCTCTAAACATGGTTTATGCTCTGTAAATAAAAATTAAAATAGATATTTTGAATGTTCTTTCCAAAAATTATAAGCAAGTATCACTGGACAAGACCATTGACCCCATGTGCTCAGGACAACAGCATAGATGTTTTGTTGTTTATTGTATTAGCTTCACAAACAACCCTTCACCACAGAATATGTATGTAACCCCAATTTGACCTGTTGTTGCTTTTGTAGTGTTTATAAACCTAAAACTTTGAACAAGTCAATGCCAAAAGCCCTTCCTGGGGCTTTACTATTCAATGAATAGTTTAACCTTCAGCTGTTGAGAGAAGAGTTCTCACAGAACATTATCATATAGTATTTATTTCTGCCTAAAAATCTTACTCCAAAGAAGCAAGGAAGTCCACCTGGACCTCAGAAATGTCATTCTGACGATGAAATTGAAGTGGCATTTATGCTTTCTTCCCTATTCTCTAGGAATTGTTTTCTCCTATATGTCTTTCTCTTCTACTTGGTTAACTTTAATTATTAATGAAGTTCCCTTAGGCATTAATCAATATATCCAGCTGGATATGGTTTGAGCACATAAAGTGACAACACGGTCATTTTCAAAATTATTTCAGACAAGCCAAAATTTAAACTACAGATATCCTCCTTTGTATTTCTGTGTCCGTTGTTTGAGAGTTCATGATGAACTGTTTCGAATCCTTGGCTCAGCAACATAACAGGGAAGGAACAGCTTGTAGCCATAAAGAGGGAAACATTTGAAATGTAAATAAAGTATCAAGAAAAAAAATTGGCATAAACTCCTTGACCCATTCAAAAACAATGCATAATTGTCACTGAGATATTAAAATACTAACATTGCTAACTTGTGTTTCAAAAAACATTTTTGAGAAACAACCTTGGATAACTATCAGCTTGCTAAGCTTAAACATAGGATCCAAAAGATATTTGATGACTAATTTATAACTAAGTATGTCAGCAAATTGCTATTGGAATTTTCTGTAGGATTATATTGTAACTTAGTATGGAATAAATGGTGCCACTCAAAGCCATCCTTCCTAAGAAACATTTCTTAAAGGAGAATTGTGGCAAAGGTTTCATATTAGATTTCTCTGCCAACTTGTTTGCAAATCTGCCATACATGTAATATCCTTTTTCTAAACATCAGCTTGAGGCAAAGGTTTTGTTGTGACCCTCTCTCCTTAATTCTTTTATTGGTGGAGGAGAGTCATACTTTTGTAATAGTACACTATAGCTCACAAGGCTGCAGAACTTATATAAACAAAGTTTGCCTCAAACTCATAGGACTCTCCTGTCTCAGTCTTAGAAGTGCTGTGATTAAGAAATGTGTGCCATAGAACTGACTTTAAATGTTTTTTTTTTTTTCTTGGAAAACTTAAAAGAGAACTTAAATAGTTTCACTACACACATAGTAGAATTTCTGGAATGATCTATGTTAACTACATGTATTTAGTCATTCTACAAATAGTAGATCACAGAGATTATGATTAACATGGACAACTTCTGTTTACATTTAAAAATTATGATATTATGTCTCTAAACTTAGATTTAGATGAAATTGCTTCCTATTTTCTCACTATTAAGAATAGAGATTGAAGGAAATCTATACTATTAGATCAACTTTTACTAAATGCTCCAGTATGTTCCCAAAGCTTAAAATTTCCAAGGGCCCATTTAATTGCCCCTTCCATCCTCATCTGCACTGATTACAAAAACCTCATCAACAATTAACATAACACATCAGATCAAAAAAACAAAAAAAACCACTGTTCCTTTTTTTCATCAAGTGGCCAATTATTCTTTGACACTGTAGGAGGCTATCTTAACATTATGTACACACAAACATCTTGTTTTATGTGATAAGTTAGGTGCCAAAGATTGTGCATATATTTTATTATTTAGTGAATGAACATCTATATATGGATATTTTGCTTTTGTGTACACAGGAAGAAAATGAAATGACCTATAAAAGTAAACAGATTTCAGTGAGCAAACAATTAGGAAAATGTTTAAAAATAAGGGCCAGCAACTGCAGTGAACCATGGAGTGAAAGGAGCATGATTCTAACAACTAAAAGTACAATGGGATGCTAGATGAGAGAGAAGAGGAAAGAGTAAGAAATGATGGCACAGAAATCTGTAAGGATTCTTCCTACCCTAGGAACAAGTAGAAATGTTTGAAGTATTTTAAAGCTTTGAAGGACTCTAAGGAACGTGTAATAAAATCTCAATTGCATTGATAAAGTCAGTAAGAGCAACACTGGTGGAGAGGTAGAAATTGGGTGAAAAGAAGTCAGAAGAGCAAATCTTGCTGGACAGAAGAGTAACTTGGCCAAAGTGGATCCAAAAGCAAAACAGAACATATATGGATTTTTTGAAAATGAATTTTGAAGGTAAAATAGGCTTTCAATTATGGGTTAGTATGCTGGAAATGATGAGGTTAATTTATGAAGTCTTATGTGGAATTATAGAAGTTGCTTTCCTTGGGTAACCACTAGGATACATGGAGCTGCAGTGGCTGGCACAGATCAAGTGTTGAAAACTATTTTATGGATGAAAATGAGAATAAGTGAGAGAGCAAGTTATTGAGGAACTGTGTCTGACGGAGATGCCAGCAAACAATGATGCTGAAAAATGGAAAGCATAAGTTCTGGGTGCTCCCCAAACTTCCAAGTGCAGACTGAGCCAACACCACATAAAGAGTATTTGAACAAAAACTGAATCTATACTGGAAATAGACATTTTCTCATCATTATTTCTAAGTAATTCAGAAGTTTATATTTTATTTATATTAGTGTAAGTATGAGTAATCTGGAGATAATTTGACATGTATGAGAGAATGTATGTTGCCTATAAGCAAGTATTTTTTAACATGGGTTCTGGATTGTGGAATCCTTACCCATCAAGCAAAAAAAAAAACAAAAAACAAAAAAAGTCCTCGAGGAATAATGAGGAGGTGTGAGTAACTGTTTAGTTTTGTTCGCACAGAAAGATTTCACAAGGTATAACAAACCAGTGGGCACCTTTAAAGATAGCTCCAACAAGATAATTCTTGCAGACCAAGAAGTAAAGAAACCCAGTACTTGGAAAACAACCAAGAATGATTTAAAGAAATGTTGCAAGAGCTTTATACACTTCTGGGTATGTGTATAGAGCTTGTAATCTAATGGAAACTTAAGTCCCTCTGGACTAAGGGCAGAGAATATCCACAGGACATAAGGTCCCTCTTCCAGCAGAACAAAACAACAGGCTGCTAGCCAATTATGGTAACAGCCAAGCAGATGCTCCACTGGTTTTTAAATCAAACTAAGAGCCTGCGGTTGTTAAAGCGATTGCTTTCATGCTGTAGGCACTTTCTGTTTATAAAATTGTTTTGAGGTGTTCAGATAATTTATCAGCAATAATAATCATCATCAAACACACTTCTGATATATTTGCTTCATGAGCAATAATACATAGCATGATCCACTTTTCTTTTAGAGAAACACAGGGAGCTGAAGTAAGACACATGTGATGTCCACAGTAAGTTTCTAGCACTGGCACATCTATCTGGGAGAGTGTGTTTCATATATTATTCTGCTTTTTGTAAAGTTCAGATTCCTGTTTTTTAAGCTGGCCCTTTTCAGTCCACTGTTGTGGTTATTTTGCTTTATGAGTATCCTAAATGTATGTATCTATTAGTGTCTAGACTTACACTTTCATTTTCTTCCTATATTTTTCTTCTTTAATATTTTCTCTTTCCTCTCTCAGCTTCTGTTTGTGTTTCTAAAATGATCCAAAATTTATTTCTTGATCCACAAAGTCTATTTTAACTGTTAAAATAGTCACTGATAATTTTTATTACTCTGGTATATTGTATTTTTTTAAAAAAAGATTTATTTATTTATTTAATATATGTGAATACACTGTTGCCCTCTTCAGACACACCAGAAGAGGGCATCAGATCCCATTACAGATGGTTGTGAGCCACCATGTGGTTACTGGGAATGGAACGCAGGGCCTCTGGAAGAGCAGTCAGTGCTCTTAACCCCTGAGCCATCTCTTCAATCCTGTCATATGTTGGTACATATACAAGAGAGTAAACTCTTGTGGTAATATAAATATGTACCATTTTTAAAATTAAGAAAAAAACCCTAACAAACCAATCTAATCCTTCAGAGGCAGGCAGTGAGTTTCAAGCCAACTGGGCTACAATTCCAAGAATATCTTAAAAGAAAACAAACAAAAATATTAAGTGATTTTATTGACTCCATATTTAATGTGGCATATTTGGAGTAAATGCCCCATAGACCAGTTAGAACCATCAGTCATGCTGTTAGGATGACCTTGGGAATTAACCTGCTCTGAAGAACATAAATAATATCAAATTAGGTATGAATGTGGAGAAAGGGGACATATCTACTGCTGTGGATGAGAGTACAAACTAACATAGACACTATAGAAATTACAATAGTATATGAGGTTCCCCCAAAACCTAACAATGAATTTACTACTATCCAATTCTTCTAGTCCTGGGCATATTACTAAAGGCTCCATGTCCTACTCTAGTGATACCTGCTTACCCATGTTGACTGCTTTTCTGTTCCCATATCTATGCCCCAAATGCAAGGGCTCTTGCATTTGTAAAAGAAATATTACTAAAGCTTAAATCATTCATCAAACTCTACACATTAATAATGAGAGACCTCAACACCCTACTTTTACCCATTGGCAGGTCATCGAGACAGAATCTAAGAAGAGAAAAGGAAACTAACAGAGGTTACGATTCAAATGGACCTAATAAATACCTACAGAACATTTTACCCAAACACAAAAGAATATACCTTCTTTTCAACACCTCACAAAACCTTCTCTAACATAGACCATATAATTGGTCACAAAGTAAACCTCAACAGATCCAAGAATATTGGTATAACTCTATGTGTCTTATCAGATAACCATGAATTAAAACTCAACTTCAAGCCCAAGCAGGGCAGTGGTGGAGCACACCTTTAATCCCAGCACTTGGGAGAAAGAGGCAGGTAGATTTCTGAGTTCGAGGCCAGCCTGGTCTACAGAGTGATTTCCAGGACAGCCAAAGGCTACACAGAGAAACCTTGTCTCAAAAAACCAACCAACCAACCAAACAAAACAAAACAAACTCCTCAACTTCAAAATCAACATAAACAACAGACAACCTACATACTTGTAGAAACTGAATAACTCTCGACTCAATGAACACTAGGTAAGGAGAGATGTAAAGAAATTAAAGATTTTCTAAAATTCAACATATCCATACTTATGGGACACAATGAAAGCAGGGCTAAGAGGAAAGTTCATAGCACTAAATGTTCTCATAAAGAAGTTGGAGAGTTCTCATACTAACTAAAGAAAACTATATCTGAAGGCTCAAGAAAAAGAAAAGGATGAGGAGCTGGAGGAAGAGGAGGAGGAAGAGAAGGGGAAGGAGGAGGAAGAGAAGGAAGAGGAGGAGAAGAAGGAGGAGGAGGAGGAGAAGAAAAAAAAGGAGAAGAAGCAGAAGCAGAAGCAGCAGCAGAAGAAGAAGAAGAAGAAGAAGAAGAAGAAGAAGAAGAAGAAGAAGAAGAAGAAGAAGAAGAAGAAGAAGAAGAAGAAGAAGAAGACACACTCAGAAGGTGTAGACAGCAGGAAATAATCAAACACAGGCCTGAAATCAACCAATTAGAAACAAAGAGAACAATACAATGAATTAAGGAAACCAAGAGCTGATTCTTTGGGAAACTCAATACAATAGACAAACCTTTAGCCGAACTAAAACACACACACACACACACACACACACACACACACACACACACACATGAGAGAGAGAGAGAGAGAAAGAGAGAGAGAGAGAGAGAGAGAGAGAACCTAAATTAACAAAATCAGAAATGAAAGGGAAACCTAAAAATGGACACTTGAAGAAATTTAAAGAATCATTTTATCTTACTTCAAAAGCCTGTACTCCACAAAATTGGAAAATCTAAAGGAAATGAATGATTTTCTATACAGATGTCAATTACCAAAGCTAAGTCAAGATCATGTAATAGTCTATCTGAATAGTCCTATAACCCCTAAGAAAATAGAAGCAGTCATTAAAAGTCTCCTAAGAACAACAACAACAACAGCAGCAGCAGCAACAACAACAACAACAAAGTAAAAGGTAAACTGAGCTTGGTAAAAGCCAGGATCAAATAAACTATCTGAATAGCCCTATACACCCTAAGGAAATAGAAGAGGTCATTAAAAGTCTCCTAAGAACAACAACAAGCCCAGAGCCAGAAGGGTTAGTGCAGAATTCTACCACTTTCCAAAAAAGCTAATTCCAATAATCCTCAAACTATTCTACAAAATAGAAATGGATGGAACACTGCCAAACTCATTCTGAGGCCACAGTCACCATACAAAGACTCAACAAAGAAAGAATTTCAGACCAATTTCCCTTATGAATATTGATGCAAAAATACTCAATATAATACTCGCAAACTGAATCCAAGAACGCATCAAAGACATCATCCACCATAATCACAGTAATCCTGATAGCATCTCCCACTTTTCAAATATTTCTGTTATCTAGAATTTTTAATTTTCTAGCTAAATGTTTGTCTAAATTCTATCATGATTGAAAAAAAATACCATATCTAATCCTTAACCCTTTACAACTTATTCCTGACTTAATGGGTACCCCCATGTTAAACTGTACTATCAGTGCTATAATAAGCCACCTGCTAATGTCTACATATCTTGAGGACATTTCAATTTATTCTACAAGACACTTAACCGTAATACATTTCTACAACATGCATTATATGGAATGTGTATTGTATATAACATATTATGTGTAGTGATATACTAAGTATGACTGTCACTCTGTAGTTTTCTTAAGTAGAACACAAGCATTAATAATGTATTTAGAACCAATCTTGCCATGTCTTCCGTATATACGTTATAGTTGTTAGCTTGGTGTTTTTGTGGGACCCCTAAATGTGGGAGGGAGGCTACCTTTGACCCTTTTGCTTGCTGTTGGGATCATTTGCCTCCTACTGAGTTGCTTCTTCCAGTTGAGATGAGGGTTTGTGCCTAGTCTTATTGTATTTTATTATGTCATGTTTGGTTGAGATCCCTGGGGAAAGAGGGCTGCTCGTTTCTGAAAAGAAAGAGTAGGGAATTAGATCTGGGAGAAAAAGGGGGTGGGAAATGGGAGGAATGGAGGGAGGAGAAACTGTTGTCAGGATGTACTATATTGAAGAAGAGTTAAAAGAAAAAAAAGCAGTGAAAGCGTCCCCTCTCTAATGTCTTCTTGAATTTTGTAACCCAACAAAAGCTTCTTTGGCGATCATTTTACATAATACTAAAAATATGGTCTCAGTTTTCTTTCAGATTTACATACTTCTTTTGTAAAAGTTAACATGCATACTTATTATGATTAGAAGAGTGAAGAGTTGAGTATTTATTCATTTTAACTTAATCTGCAGTCAATGATGATATTAAACTTTATTTATTTATTTATTATTTATTTTTTAGAGACAGGGTCTCTTCTAGTGTTCTTGGCTATCCTGGTATTATATATATATATAGTCCAGACTGTCCTGGAACTCAGGAGGTCTGCCTTGTTTTGCATCCTCAGTTCTCACTGTAATCTGCTTAACCAATTTCTTACATATTGCATTTGATATGAGTCATCATTTTAAAAATGAATCCTAGTATCTCAGATGTGGTGGATTTGACTTTTTATGATACCTACATCAAAAATGTACTTAAATAGTAGTATAGAACACAAAGGTAGTGAAGAATTAAACAAATGACAACAAAACAAAACATGAGAAACCAAAAGAACAGATTTACCTCAATTTCTCAGTTAAGGCCTGTTGATTCATTTGAGGCGTTTATTGTCTGAGGAAGCCTGAACCTCAAGGGGACTTGTTATACTTAAGCCTTTTTTAGATAAAAGAGCAGACCTTCTGGAGATTTTAAGCCTTCTTATTCAGTAACTCAGAGAGAGTCAAATTAGTTAGATCTTTATCAAAGCCATACCTTAAAATTAAAATGAGTTCCTGACACTCTGAGAAAGAGTTCAGTATAAAAGAACACTCTTAAAAGCTCAGAATGGATAACCCCTCACTTGTAGATAACCTCTGACTTTATTTTGCCTCTTCAAATGTTCACTTCATGTGTCCATAGTTTGCTGGCTTCTTGGAATATTCTGCCTCTGGCCTCTTCCTGGCAGTTCTCACCTCTGAAAACTTCCTCACATGATTGCTTCCTAGTTTTACTCCACCTCTTCATTCAACATCTCAGCTCAAACATCATTCCTCCAGGAGCCACTATATACCATAGCAATCTCACATCACCCTGTCCACTTGATCCCTATTACTATGCATAGTAGAATGCACCTGTAATCCTAGTACTTTGGAAAGTGGAGGGAGGATCAGAAGTTCAGGTTCATCCTTAGTTACTTAGTGAGTTGGAGGCAGCCTGGAATACAACAGGTCTGGTCGAACAACACAACAAACACACACCACACCGAAAAATGTGTGTGTGTGCATGTGTGTGTGTGTGTTGCACAAATACATACATAAAAAGCATGACTAACTCCTTAGGGGGTGAAAGTAATGAAAAACATCAAATGACACCAAGAAATGGAGCAATTAATTCAGGACAACTGAAGAATACACACAGTGAGCCTGAAAGATGAATCAACTTCCAGGAGTTTAGTGTGAATTCTTCTATTTGAATACATATCTTCCTCTCCAACATTTCAGCAGATTGTAGCCACATTGGTATCGTATGCAAAGCTGAAGCTGCACTGAATAGAGCCCAAATAAACTCAAGATCCCTGCATAAGGAGTAGCATACTGATAAGCATGTTAGCAATGTTACTACATTGAATTTTACAACAGTCTTATGCTCTAAATATTTTTGGGACTAAATATTTATCTGGTTAAAATGTTTTTCTCCAAATCTTACAACTTGTATGTGATGGAAGTAGTATTCAAACTTCAAACTAAAGTGTTTTGGGCTTGGCCAACAATAGCTCATAAAATAAATCTTGCTACTCATTTTTTCTATGTTGTAGACTATTTGATTGCACTGTGAACTCTGAAATTTTGTTGTTTACTGGTAAAACACATTTTTAGTTGTGGTGTGGCTCAGCCTTAGCACACATCTTTAATCCTTCTGACTCTAATACAGACACGCCCTTACTACACTCCTTTAATCCCAAAGACAGTGAAGTTAGTTTGTAGAAGGAAATATACATCTTTGAAAGTGATGTCTAATTAAGAGGAAGACAAAATAAAAATTCAGAGAAAGATTTGACAGAATAGGATAGGCTCAACTATCACAAGAAGAGAGAGGAAAGAGGTGCTATATAAGAGAGCAGCAGGAGAGAGAGAGAGAGAGAGAGAGAGAGAGAGAGAGAGAGAGAGAAACAAAGACAGAGACAGAGAGAGAGACAGACAGACAGACAGAGACAGACAGAGACAGAGAGACAGACAAACAGAGACAGAGAGACAAAGAGAAGGAAGAGGAGGTTTTCTGGAAGAGTTTTACAGAGAAAGGGTGAAGACAGGAGCCAGAGAATGAGAAGGAGCCAGAAGATTAGAACAGACTGCTAGAGTTAGTTTGAGGCCAAGCAGAGCAGTTAGTCAAAGGCAAGAGAGAGCCAGGTTGAATCTGTCAGCTGGAAGAGGAGTTTGAGCCAGAACACCTAAGTTGACTCAGACAGCAAGATATCAGAAAGAACTAGAAAGGGGTGAGCTTATTCAGCAGCATGTCTCAGAGACTGAAAACATTGTATACCTAGATACCATTATACAGAGGCTAGAAGCTTCAAGGATGAGACCTAGGTTAGCAAATAGAGGTAGTAAGCCTCAGAGATGACAATTAATTACCTTAGGCAAATCAAAGTTACTTCAACTCCTACTGCATGTACTTATAGATTCCTTTTGAATTTTTTTGTATAATTTTGTGTCCAAGTGAGTGGATTACACATGTTTTATGGCTATATATGGAGGCCAGAAGAGAAGAGGATTATTAGTTCCCCTGAAGTTGGAGATTTGGGCAGTTGTGGGCTACACGTAGGTCTTAGGAACATATATGAGGACTTCTGCTAGACCAACAGGTAGTCTTAGTTGCTGAGCCATCTCTCGAGCTTCCTATGACATGGATTTTGAATCTGATTATTTTAAAAAGTACATATATACAGTAGAGTTCTGAGTGAATAGGAAGCATTAATTTAATTTCCAACATTTGGTTGTTTTATATTTGAGCTAACATTTCTAACCATTTCCTTGATTCGTTGTTTACTTTTCAGAATTACTGACAAACACTCTAATTTTTAAAAATAGTGTTGATGGGATAGGGAATAAATCAGTGAGTCAGAGCATTTGCTGTATACACATGAAGACCTGAGTTCAGATTGTGAGCATCAGTGTAGAAGCCTGACGAGACATTGTGGACCAGTAACCAAGTGTTGAAGTGGGTGGAGACAGGAGAATGGCTGAAACTTGCTGGTCACCCAGTCTATCTGATAAACTGCAAGTTCTGGGTTTAAGTATAGATGAACAACCTGTGTCCAGGGAATAAAATGGAGAGCATGGGACATTTAATGTCCTCCTCCAGTCTCCACAGCCATGCACATGGGTACAGGCACATGTATCCATGTGTGCATAGCATATATACACCTTCATTCACAGATATACACATACACCACATAAATAAATAATGTACACAAGTGGTTTCATCTTTAACATTATGAAATATAGGTTTAATTGATAAAAATCATGTATTTAAGGATAGTCATAACAGAGAACTGAATTTGATTTGTTTGTGGTAACAAAGAAATTTTACTTTTAAGTAGTTAGACAATAAAATGTTAAAAGTATTTTTCTTAGTGTATATAGTGAAATATTTTTTTTCTTTTATTGGAAATTTTCTTTATTTACATTTCGAATGTTATCCCCTTTCCAGGTCTGCCCTCAGGAAACACCCTATCCCATACCCCCTCCCTCTGCCTTTATGAGGGTGCTCCCATATCCACCCACCCATTCCTGTCTTCCTGCCCTGTCATTTCCCTACACTGGAGCATCAAAAACCCTCAGGCCCAAGGACCACTCCTCCCATTGATGTCCAACAAGGCCATCCTCAGCCACAAATGCAGCCGGAGCCATGGCTACCTACTTCCAGGTGTACTCTTTAGTTGGTGGTCCAGTCGCTGGAAGCTCTTGGGGGTCTGGCTGGTTGACACTGTTGTTCCTACCACGAGGCTGAAAATACCCTCAGCTCTTTCAGTCCCTCCTCCAACTCCTCCATCGGGGACCCCACGCTCAGTCCAATGGTTCACTGCAAGCATCCGCCTCTGTATTTGTCTGGCTCTGGCAAAGCCTCTCAGGAGACAGCCATATCAGGTTTCTGTCAGCAAGCACTTCCAGGCATCCTCAATAGCTTCTGGGTTTGGTGACTGTATAAGGGATGGATCCCCAGGTGGGGCAGTCTCTGGATGGCCTTTCCTTCAGTCTCTGCTCTACACTGTGTCTCCATATTTCCTCCTGTGAATATTTTGTTCCTCCTTCTAAGAAGCACTGAAGCATCCACACTTTGGCCTTCATATGGCTTCAAAGACCATATGAAGCTCCTTCTTCTTGACCTTCATATGGTCTGTGAATTGAATCTTGGGTATTTCGAACTTTTGGGCTAATATCCACTTATCAGTGAGTACATACAGTGTGTGTTCTTTTGTGACTGGGTTACCTCACTCAATAATATTTTCAAGTTCCATCCATTTGCCTGTGAATTTCATGAAGTCATTGTTTTTAATAGTTGAGTAGTATTCCATTGTATAAATGTACCAAATTCTCTGTATCCATTCCTCTGTCGAGGGACATCTGAGTTGTTTCCAGTTTCTGGCTATTATAAATATGGCTGCTATGAACATAATGGAGCACGTGTCTTTATTACATGTTGGAGCATCTTCTGGGTATGTGCCCAGGAGTGGTATAGCTGGTTCCTCAGGTAGTGATATGTTCAATTTTCTGAGGAATTGCCAGACTGATTTCCAGAGTGGTTGTACCAGTTTGCCAGTCCACCAGCAATGGAGGAGCGTTCTTCTTCTCCACATCCTCGCCAACATCTGCTATCACCTGAGTTTTGATCTTAACCATTCTGACTAGTATGAGGTAGAATCTAAGGGTTATTTTGATTTGTATTTCCCTGATGACTAAGAATGTTGAACATTTCTTTAGGTGCTTCTTGGATATCTTAATCATCATGCTTCATTACTACATGTTTATTGAAAAATAAACTAGAATTGGACTTTTTACATTAGCTATCTGCAAGTATTTCTTTAACTATTTGCTATTTACTTTTTGTGTTTCATGCTTAAATATATTGTATTTTTATTGTGAATTGTAAAAACATTGTTGAAGTCCATGAAATACAAAATGTATGACAAGTTCCCCTTATCTCTGGTGTTTGGACCAATAAATGAAAGTTTCAACAGACTTAATAGTAAGTTTTTGATTATTGGATTTGAACTGCTAAATAGGACCTTTTATACTGTCTTAGGATGCTGTTAAATCAAACACATAGTTCAAGTCAGACACCTATTGTCCTGTTGCCAGTTTGTATGTGCAAATCAATACATTGATACATGTTGGAAATGTTCTCTCTTCACCTGAGCTCTTCAACAACCTTTTACTTCACAGTGTTTTAAATCTATGATGCATAATATTACTTTTAAATAAGAATCTGATCATCTAAAATCAATTCCTGTTGAAAGCTCTCCTGATGAAGTGCTGCTCACTTGACAGCCACCATGAAGATCCCAAGCCTGTGCTTTGTTCAATTGAAAATGACATTCCAAACTCATTACGTAACAAAAATTAAAGCAGATTTATTTGGAACTTTACCACCATTGATCCCTGAATATTTAAATTCAGTAGTGGAGGAAAGTTGCTGCCAAGTAATTTGTACATGACCATTTACACATAAAGTTGCAAGTTGCAATACTCTGAGATGTGTATATAATTTGATTAGAAATGTCTGAGGGAAATTAGTAAATGTACAGTAAAATGACTGCTATGCGAAGTTTTGAAAAATAAACAGGATTTGACCCTGCTTTTTAAGAAAAAAAGAAAAAAAAAAGATAGCAAAATGCTTCTCTGTAAAGCTGGGCATAACACAACCTGGTAGTCCATAACACAGAGGCCATTCATAGAGTGAGAGAGATATTCAGTTGATCAGGAAAGGTGCTAAAAGCATAGGAGACTAAATAGATCATTATTTGAACATAGGTCAAAGGTCAGGAAACTGGATGAATGTACCCATTGCACATAATTATGGACAAATCATGTTACTGATCTTTGACATGCACCTAAGTACTATTTAAATGCACAATCAAGCTTTCATCAAAATGGAAAGAAAGAAAGAAAGAAAGAAAGAAAGAAAGAAAGAAAGAATAAAACAGTAATAACTTTAGGCAAGTAAGGTGTACTGAGAGGAGGAGAAAGTTTTCTCCAGAAAGGAGCATGCCACTTAGTTACCTAGTGCCAAATAAACAACCCTGAGAACATACATACAAGTAACATTATACTGACTGAGCAGGTTATGCTTAGAAATATGCATGCACACACATGTGTGTGAATGCGTGCATGTAGCAACAATTTTTTAAAAAGGCTATGAATTTGAAAGACAGTAAGGAGTAATATATGGAAGTGTTTGCAGGGAGGAAAGAGACGGGAAAAAAGATGTGACTATATTATAATCTCAAAAATTAAAAAAAAAAAAACATTGCTAATAATGTTGCCAGTGGTATTTGTTTTTCTTTCAATGGTTTATAGTGAAAATATTAACTATACAATCATATTAACTGTTAGATATAAGCACTCATAATTTAAAATATAACTGTTAGTTTTTATTTGAATACTAAAATAAACTATATAAATATTTTCAATTGAAATTGGAATATTTTTCCATGGAATTATTTTGGATTGTGCTTACGGTCAAGAGTTCTATTTTTTCTTAGCATCATCTGGTATAGCCATGCACTGTGATTGTTTTTCCTCTTGTCCTTTCCACACTTAGAGCTTCCTTCCTTCTTCATAAAACAAGGGAGTATCCAGTTCAAGGTTTCAACAATGTAATGTCCTTCAAAGTAGATATTGGTTGACTTGAACCGTGAGAGGAAGAAAAGGAAATACATACGTATCTGCTACTTATTCTAAAGGAAACATCTGGTCCCTCACATAAATGATATGAAAGTTTAGCTAACAATGGCTATGCTATACAAACGAGTGGATTCAGCAGGAAGTATTTCAAGGTCTGACTCTTAACCACAATTTATCAGACATCCCTTCTTCTAGGAGACTTCAAACTCACAACATTTTACCTTTCATATAAACACTGAAGTGCATAGAGAGTACATGAAGTGAAGTGTGTATGTGTGTGTGTGTGTATGTGTGTGTGTGTGTGTGTGTGTGTGTGTGTGTGTGTGTGTGTGTGTTTAAAGGGCTAACTGAAGCAGGCAGGTTTATTTGAACCCTCCCCCACACCCAGAAACTATCCTACTTCCTGGAGAGTTCAGGTCAGTGTTATCTAAATTTTTTTCACACAAAAACAATGTTCAATATTTGAAGATCACTGGTTTTGATATTGTATCAAAAAATGTTTTGTTTTGTTTTGTTTTCAGAAGTGAAGCCTGTAACACCAATGTTTATTGGCTTTTCTTTATGTGAACATGAAGTCCTGAATTAGGGTTTAGGTTCATCAGGACGTTCAATAGTAAAGGGAACATGAGATCCACAGACAACAATTAGCTGATATGCTAAGACAGAGGTTGGGCACTAAATCAGAACTTATATTGCAATTGCAACAAACAAAGTTAAGAGACATCTTATGTTGGATGTTTTTCTTGCAGACATCCTAATTCATCAGCCAGAACCCTCCCAGTGGGTTTATGAAGTTATTTGTTATTAAATGTACTGTTCAGGTATCGAGGACATCATTAGGACATCGCTGTATTAGAAATCAGAGTCCAGAAACAAGTTTCTAATGGTAGCTCAAATGAAAACTTATTGCTCATGAAATATTGACTTTGAACCTCATCCTAGTTAAGTGCTTGTGACTTTTCAGTGAGTTTGATAAATCCGTGTATGTAACAATAACCAAAGAGTTATAAATATCTGATTGGATAAATTATTCCCATAATCTACAAGGTCTACAGTATAAGGTCAGTCTGAGAGTGGCAACCTATCCATTTCCCTTTTGAAATAACAAACTGAGTACCTTGATTGATTGAGCATCAATCAAAAGGAGCACTTGCTCCTGAAGCAAGTGTCATATGTAGGTTTACTCCCTCTGTGTGCTAACTTAGGCATCATCCTGGAAGCTTCTAGCCTCCATACAATCTAATCTAGGCCTAGAATGTTTTCAGCCTCTGAGATTTACTGCTGAGTAAGTTCACCCTTTCTAGTTCTTTCTGAACTCTGTCTTGATGGTTCAACTTAGCTGTTCTGGCTCAAACTCCTCTCCAAGCTGACTGATTCTATCTGGCTTCTTTTGGCGTCTCCTGAATTGCTCTGCTTGACCTCAAACTAACTCTAGCAATATGTTCTAATCTTCTGGGTCCTTCTCATACACTGGCTCATTTTGTCTCCACCTGTGTCTAGCTTGTTCTCTCTTCAGCCTGTCTGTGTAAAACTCCTCCAGTAAAACTGCCTGCTTCTTCCTCTACATTGCTCTATTTAGTAGCTTCCTTTCTTCTCTCTTCTCATGAGAGTTGGGCATATCCTATTCTGGCAAATCTTTCTTTTTGATTCGTCACTTTGTCTGCCACTCAATTTGACATCATTTTCAAACATGGGTGCTTCCTTGTACAAACTATCTTCATTGTTTGGGTTTAAAGTTGAACACAAAGAGTATGTCTATATTCCAGCCAGAGGGAGTAAAGGCATGTGCTAAGGCTGAGCCACAACTAGAAATGGTTTTTCCAGTAAACAACACACTCTTGGTTTTTACATGTGATCAAATATCCTTCAACACAAAGTTCCAACGTATTGCTCTCTTTAATGTTTCCTGTATCTTCTTCTCTACAATGAGCATACCAACTCTTAGATAAATGCAACCTTGAAGAAAATCTTATTTTTAAGATTGAGAGCATGATTGAAAGAGCAAGCAAAATGGTCCAAGAACAACTCTCTCCCCTAGAGATTTTGTAAGTGAGAAGGGAAATTATTTCCTGTCTAGAGAAATCCATCGTTAAAAAAACAAAACAAAAAAAAAACAAAAACAAAACAAACAAACAAACCAAAAAAAACAAAATCAGTTCATATCCTACATTCAGCAGCATCCAGATGACTTTTATACATGCCACTCCCAAGGTTTCTTTTTCATTACTGACATTTAGTACAAAGCAGATAATGTTCACAAAATAGAATTCAAACAAGATCATTTTAAAAAATAAAATTATTAATCTTAAGGATCTTGTATCAGGAACAAGTTCAAGCCAATGGTATCCAACTTTTCCTTCCTACTAGCATTTTCTAACCATGATTGTACACAATAATAGAGTATACTGATTATTCATGTTTTGCCAAAAGTATGGGGGAAAAGACCATTAAAATTAGTCTTGAAGGTAATCAAAGGACAATATTGTCTAAATTCAGAATATCTTTAATAATAGTCAAATCTTCTGTTTTTTTTAATAAAATAAGTGATATCGCATGTTACATGAAAGACAGTTTTAAGACTGTTGTCAATCCTCTCCAATTATTTAAATAAAGCTGTGATTAAAACTTAGAGAGCACACAACTACAATACTAGGGCCTGTACAGGAGTCGGAGGTGAGATTCTTCTATCCCTGCTCCTATTGCATGTCCTCAACTCATGGTATCTGTTCTGTGCTATGATTAACATACAGTTGCTATCCTTACAATGTGAAGCAAATATCTGAACAGCATTTCACAACATATCTCTGAGTTTTCTCTTTAGATTTAAAAATAAAGGTTTTACAACACCATAGTTGACAAAAGCTAGCACTCTCTTCTGTTCCTATGGTAATGTGGCTTTCTTCCCATCTCCTAAACTCTACCTTTGAAGGAGTTCAAAGGAGGAGACCAGGTGACAATGTCTTATCCATACTGTGTGCAGATGTGGACATTATATTTATTTATTTATTTATTTTCAAGTTTGCATAATCTGAATTTATTGACAAATCAGAGAATAAATGCTAAGAATTGTTAACACAAATGCTGTTTTGAGATTGAGACAGGGGTGGGTGGATGGTTGGGGGAATACCCCCATACTGGCAGGGGTAGGGGGGAGGGAATGAGGAGGTTCCAAAGGGGAGATCTGGAAAAGGGGAAACATTTGAAATGTAAATAAAGTGTAAAAAAACATTAAAATAGGAAGATATCCCTCAAAAAAAGAAGAAAAGAGAAGAGAAAAAGAAAAAGAAAAACATAATTGTAATTTTGTATCAATGTACAATAGCTAAAACAAAGTTGAACCATATATACAGTATGTTGTGGACATTATATTTATAGTCAACAAAGTACAGTGTGGGAGTCTCAGAGCTCTAGAAGCTTGTTTTCCCCTCGGGGAACAAAATCAGTCTCTTTATTTCTCTTACCAACCAATAAAGAGAGCAATAGAGAGGCAGATGTGAGATTCGATTTATAGATCAATAAACTACATTGTTATGTTTTCATGTCTTCATGTATTATTGAGCAGTTAAATAAAATCAGTTAACGTGTTTATAATTTTGTACACAAATTTTCTGAGAAAGGCCTGGAACTTTTTTATTTATATTTCAAATGTTATCCCCTTTCCTGGTTTCCCCTCTGCAAACCCCCTATCCCATCCCTACTTACCTTGCTTCTATGAGGTTGCTCCCTTACCTACCTACCAACTCCCGCCTCACTGCCCTAGCATTCCTCTACACTGGAGCATCAAGCCTTCACAGGAACAAAGGTCTCTCCTCCCACTGATGCTAAATAAGGCCCCTTCAGTTCTTTCAGTCCTTCCCCTAATTCCTCCGTTGGAGTCCCTGTGCTCAGTTCAATCGTTTGCTCAGTCCGATGGCTAGCTACAAGCCTCTGCATCTGTATCAGTCAGGATCTGGCAGAGCCTCTCAAGAGACAGCTTTATCAGGCTCCTATCAGCAAGCACTTCTCTGGGTTAGGTGTCTGCATGTGGGATGGGTCCATGGGTGGGGCAGTCTTTGGACAGCCTTTCCTTCAGCCTCTGCTCCATTCTTTGTCTCTGTATTTCCTTGAGACAGGAGAAATTGGGGGTTAAAATTTTGGAGATGGTTGGGTAGACCCATCCCTCAACAGGGGGGCCATGTCTAACCTCTGGATATGGTCTCGACTGGTTCTCCCTCCCATTTGTGGGGAATTTCAGCTAATGTCATCCCCATGGTGTCCTGGGAGATTCTTGCTTTCCTGGTATCCGGGACATTCTGGTTGTTACCCCCAGTTCCCCATCCTCCATTGCTACACACCTCTGTTCAATTTCCTGACCCTTTGTACATCTTACCCATCTCCGCCCATAGCTGATTCTTCCTCTCTTTTTCCCCTCTTCCTCCAAAGTCCTTCCCACCCTTTATTTGCCTTGATTATTTTGTTTCCCCATCTAAGTAGGACTGAAGCATCCACTCTTTGGTCTTCCTTCCTCTTGATCTTCATGTGGTCCATGAGTTATATCATGGATATTACATGCTCTTTGCCTAATACGCACTTATCAATGAGTACTTGTCATGTATGGTCTTTTGTGACTGAGTTAACTCACTCAGGATGATATTTGCTAGATTCATCCATTTGCCTGTGAATTCCATGGAGTCGTTGTTTTTAATAGCTGAGTAGTACTCGATTGTGTAAATGTACCACATTTTCTGTATCCATTCCTCTGTTGAGGGACATCTGGGTTGTTTCTAGCTTTTGACTATTATAAATATGGCTGCTGTGAACATAGTAGAGCATATTTCCTTTGTTATATGTTGGAGCATCTTCTGGGTATATGCCCAGGAATGGTATAGCTGGTCCTCAGGTAGTACTATGTCCAATTTTCTGAGGAATTGCCAGACTGATTTCCAGAGTGGTTTTACCAGCTTGCAATCCCATCAGCAATGGAGGAGTGTTCCTCTTTCTACACACCCTCACCAGCATCTGTTTTCACCTGAGTTTTTGATCTTAGCCATTCTGACTGGTATGAGGTGTAATCTCAGGGTTATTTTGATTTGCATTTCCCTGATGACTAAGGATGTTGAACATTTCTTTAGGTGTGTCTCGGCCATTCGAGTTTCCTCAGTTGAGAATTCTATTTAGCTCTGCTCACCATTTTTAATAGGGTTATTTGGTTTTCTTGAGTCTAACTTCTTGAGTTCTTTGTATATACTGGATATTAGTGCTCTATCACATGTAGGATTGGTAAATATCTTTTCCCAATCTGTTGGTTGCCTTTTGTCCTATTGACAGTGTCCTTTTCCCTACAGAAACTTTGCAATTTTATGAGGTCCCATTTGTCAATTCTTGATCTTAGAGCATAAACCATTGGTGTTCTGTTCAGAAAATCAATTCTATATCCAGGCACTTTGCAGATATTGCTTATCAGCTGTAGGAGTTCTCTAGTGGAATTTCTGGAGTCTCTTATGTATACTATCACATCATCTACAAATAGTGATATCTTAACTTCTTCCTTTCCAATTTGTATCCCTTCGACCTCCTTTTGTTGTCCAGTTGCTCTGGCTAGAACTTAGGGTACTATATTGAATAGAGAGGGAGAGAGTGGGCAGCCTTGTCTCATTCCTGATTCTAGTGGGATTGTTTCAATTTTCTCTCCATTTAGTTTGATGTTGGCTACTGGTTTGCTATATATTGCTTTTACTATGTTTAGGTAAAGGCCTTGAAATCCTGATCTTTCCAAGACTTTTAACGTGAAGAGTTGTTGAAGTTTGGCAAATGTTTTTATCAGTATCTAATGAAATGGCCATGTGAGAATTTTTTCGTAGAGTTTGTTTATGTAGTGGATCACTTTGATGGATTTCCGTATATAGAACCATCACTGCATCCCAATGAAGAAGCCTACTGTACCATGGTGAAAGATTGTTTTGATGAGTCCTTGGATTCAGTTTGTGAGAATTTTATTGATTATTTTTGCATTGATATTCACAAGAAAGATTTTTCTGAAGTTCTCTTTCTCTTTCCTTGTTGGGTCTTTGTGTGGTTTTGGTATCAGTGTAACTGTGGCTTCATAGAATGAATTGGGTAGTGTTCCTTCTGTTTCTATTTTGTGGAATAGTTTGAAGAATATTAGTATTAGGTCTTCTTTGAAGGTCTGATAGAATTCTGCACTAAACCCATCTGATCCTGGGTGGTTATTTTTTGGGGGGGGGGGCTGGGAGATTTTTAAATGACTGCTTCTATTTCTTTACGGATTATAAGACTGTTTATATGGTTTACATGACCCTGATTTAACTTGGGTACTTCGTATCTGTCTAGAAAATTATCCTTTTCATCCAGATTTTCCAGTTTTGTTGAGAATAGGCTTTTATAGTAGGATCTGATGATTTTTTAAACTTCCTCAGTTTCTGTTGTTATACCTACCTTTTCATTTCTGATTTTGTCTATTTGGATACTATTTCTGTGCCCTCTGGCTAAGGGTTTATCTATCTTGTTGGTTTTCTCAAAAGATAAATAAATAAATAAATAAATAAATTAATTAATTAATTAAAGGCTCCTGGTTTTGTTGATTCT
Source organism: Rhynchomys soricoides (assembly GCA_019843965.1). Classification (NCBI taxonomy): domain Eukaryota; kingdom Metazoa; phylum Chordata; class Mammalia; order Rodentia; family Muridae; genus Rhynchomys; species Rhynchomys soricoides. The sequence goes on from JADRCH010000336.1 coordinate 873,980, forward strand.
TTGTATAGTTCTTATTGTTTCTTATTGCTTCATTTCAGCCCTGAGTTGGATTACTTCCTGCTGTATACTCCTCTTGGGTGTATTTGCTTCTTTTTGTTCTAGAGCTTTCAGGTGTGCTGTTAAAGCTGCTAGTGTATGCTCTCTCCAGTTTTTTTTGGAGGCATTCAGAGCTGTGAGTTTTCCTCTTAGCACTGCTTTTATTGTGTCCCATGGGTTTGGGTATGTTGTACTTTCGTTTTCTTTAATTCTAAAACATCTTTAATTTCTTACTTTATTCCATCCTTGACCAAGTTATCATTGAATAGAGCATTGTTCAGCTTCGATGTGTATATGGACTTTCTGTTGTTTTTGTTGTTACTGAAGACCAGTCTTAATCCATGGTGATCTGATAGGATGCATGAGATTGTTTCAATATTCTTGTATCTGCTGAGGCTTGTTTTGTGACTGATTATATGGTCAATTTTGGAGAAGGTACCTTGAGGTGCTGAGAAGAAGGTATATTCTTTTGTTTTAGGATGAAATGGTCTATAGATATTTCTTAAATCCATTTGACTCATAACTTCTGTTAGTTTTACTGTGTCTGTGTTTAGTTTCTGTTTCCATGATCTGTCCATTGATGAGAGTGGGTGTTGAAGTCTTTCACTATTATTGTGTGAGGTGCAATGTGTGCTTTGAGCTTTAGTAAAGTTTCTTTTATTAATAGATGTTCAGAGTTGAGAGTTCATCTTCTCTCTCTCTCTCTCTCTCTCTCTCTCTCTCTCTCTTTCTCTCTCTCTGTGATTTTCTCTGTCTCTACACCCTCAACTCCCAATGTCCTAAATAAACTCTATTCTATACTATACTACCCTGTTGCTCTGTTGTTGGTACATCAGTGGAAAGGGATGCCTCAGCATGCTCGCAGAGGCACCCCTCCCCCACACACCATATCACGCCTCCACAAACATATCCTTGTTTTGTTTTTTTGTTTTTTTTTTCTATAAAACACAACAAAAAGGTTTTTTTAGGTGTACATTTGAAACCCTTAGGTCTTGGTGTTTGGTCATTTGGAGATCCTCAATCCCAGGCCACAGGAGAGGAATCTTACTCTCTGGAATAGGTAGCAAGTGGGAACTGAGGCTATTGATTGGCAGGTATACTTATCTAGATGGAGTTTACTTGGTCCATGAGAGGTAGGTCTGAGTGGGTTTCTTGTAGTTTTTAAAAGAGATAATTTTGTTGGGCTAAAGTCATCAATATTATTTTAACTAAAATTACTGATTAGGGTTCTTTTAGTCTTTAAAATACTGTAAGTAGCAATTCAATTATTAGTGCTAAAACTGGAATTTTAAAGATGGTTAACTGAGAGATGTGAATGCAAGTACTAATTATAAAAAAATTCTAAGTACTTAAAATACTTTGCAATATTTTTGAACAGTTGTAATGTATTTCCTACAAGTATCTGTGGGAAGTTATAAACACTACTAAAATTAAAATTTAGAACCAACAATATGAGGCTCCATAAAGTCTTAACAATTTTTCAACTGAATAAAAAAACACAGCTTTCTTCCAGATCAACAATCATAGACAATCATTTGGTAAAATGATCAATATCATTATTTATAATAGAAATGTAACTTATTTACCACATTATTTATCATGGGATATAAGTGAATCATATATTTCTGACGCTCAAAAATTTCACAATCTGATGATAAAAAATGTGGCATGAAGAGAGAGTAATAGTAAAGTAAGATTACATCATAAAACAGGGTAAAAATATATTTTTGGAGGACTGAAGTTGAGACCATTATAGCTTTCAGAAGTGTAGGAGGTGAGCTTTTCAGAAGTAAATCTTGAATTATGTGTCAAAGCAGAAGTAGCACAAAGCTGAGGAACTGTATACACCTTGAAGCAATTTTTACATGGGACAGAAGCACAGCAAGCATATCTCCATTCAGAGTTGCAGTATTATTGCTGTTAACCTAGGATCTCATTGTACAGCTATACTCACTGGTACTCACTATGTGTGATAAGACACTTTAGAGGACATCCTTAGCACCTGAAATAAAAACTGATAAAACTACTTTTTGGACGGATGAAAACCTGGAATAATGCAATCAAATATCAAATCCTAGCCATAAACACCTGAAGCATGCGTTTATTAAAATTTCAGAAAATTCAAAAAGCATATATCAGAAGAATGAAAGGAAGAAGGGAATGTGTGTGTTTTCAAAGCAGTTTAAACTTACTTTTGGATTTTTTCTTTGTTTTCAAGAACTAACTAGAATTGTAATCAACCACCTCCTCCTCAGCCAGTCTTCCTGCATATCACCCCCTCCTTTTTTTAAAAGAAATAAAAATAAAAAATGTTTTATATGTCACCATATAACATTTTGTTCTGGCTTCACGAATAGTAGTTTTTACTATTCAAGAGTGTGTATAGTATATTTTTATTAATTAAGATGCTCTCATCATTCAAAATGTATACATAATCCATATCTTATAATAAGCTAATTCAAATGGTAGCTCATGTCATTCAGCTACTACTCACGAAAGAACAGACAGCAAGAGCTAAGAGCTGAGCTTAGCTGTTTAAAATACCTCCACAAAAGGATATTCTAAAAACAATTTGCAAATATATACATTTACCAGCCACAGCAAGTTTTATAAAAGAGCTGAGCCGACTGTTGTTATGTGAATCTAGGCCATCCACTGGTATACAGTTATAGTTTTTCGTTTTAAGTTCTAAGGTCTAATATTTTATAACAGAAAAAAAAAGTGAGAAGGCCTTCCTTTGCACATGTTCACTGAAGACCTGATTATTTTAAGCAAAAGACATCTTCATCTTCCTATTTTGATTGGGGCAGAAAACATTTCATAGAATCTATTATCAGAAGAGAAGTTGCCACTATATACACATGTGCTTCCCTCTGCTGAAATGTGTTTCTGATTAGAAGGAAAAAAGATCACACTCTACAGAAATCCAAACAGTTTTTCCTATATGATAAACCTATCTTTCAATTAAAATATCAAAATTCTTATCTTCCAAGTGATTGTCTCCAATCTCTATTAAATAACTACCCACCCATGGCTAGGTTAGCTCCCTGGGTTCACAGACACTATGAGTGGGAAATATTTTTAGGGAACCTCTTAACTCATGAATCACTCACTTGATACAACAAATGTTGGTACCTCTAGGTCAGAGGAAGCCTGGACTTTCAAACCAGGTATAATGTTTCTTCCTTGATACTGTGAATTTAAGGGATTAGATCCATAATTTTGTCACAAATGCTTGACCGATTAACCCCTATAGGAAAAAATATACACTTGGAGTAAACAAAATACCTTGAGCTTATTTTGTTTCATCTGGGTCCTGAATGAGAGTTGTGCACATTCCTATGTACACATCTGATATAGGAAGAAATATGATTATCTATAAAAATGTAGCAGTGAGATATGTACCTCTCCTTTAGAACATGTAATTGGATGGGATGAATACTGTTCTACCTCACAACTGTTTCTCCTGTCAGTTATTGGCAGGAAACAATGTCACACTTACGCAAGAGGAACAAAGTAGAAACTGATTTCTACCAATGAGCTCTTGGCTGTTCCGCATTCTCTGTGGAAGACTCCCAAATCCATTAATAGAGGAATGACATGTGACACAGCTTGAATTCTGAATGTTCCTCAGAGGTTACCATAAAGGACAAAGGATAAGTACAGTAGCCGAGAGAAGAGACATGTGTGCTGGAGAGGAGGAGTAGCACTTCATGTCCCGTTCAGTATCCGCCATCTGTGCCTTCCACATGGGTGGAGCTCAAGCTTCTATAAACACTATGACATAAACTTTTAAGAAGACATTCATCAGTGAGTGGATCAGAAGCCTGGGCAGCTGTGTAGACTCATAATGAGACAAAATGATAGAAGTTCAGAGGGAAAAACCCTGCTAGTCAGAAATCTAGCCAAAGTGCTGAGTATTACTTCTTTGCTAGAATGAGTTCAGAACTTGTTTTGTTTTGTTTTGAAATGAGAACAGGTGTTCTTACCATCTACTGTCAGAGCAAAAACATCATCTGTGTTCTAGAAGACACTGTTTGGATCCTTGCCCTGAAGGGGTTCATGATCTAGGAACTATGACCAACAATAAAAGAAAAAAAACATACACAGGATTTTACACAAACCACCAGAACAGAGGAAACGACAAGAATTACAACTCAAAGGATGGAACATGTTTTCGTATTAAAGAAGGAAACCCTAACACTCAATGAGGAGAACAGAGTGATGGACAATGGCCCAGTAGGGCAAGTCAGACTAAAAGAAGTTTAACAGTCAGTGAGAAGAACCCACAGTGGCAGGTAAGGAAGCAGGAAGGGAAGTCAGTCTTTAAAAGGCAGGTGGAGGAGGGATGGGATGAGGGTTTCCTAAGAGGAGACCTGGAAAGGGAAAGACATTTGAAATGTAAATAAAGTAAATATTCCAAAAAAAATGTACATTACCTTTGAAAGTTTATTTGCTCACAAAACAAAAGGACCAGATATTATAATAATAATAATAATAATAATAATAATAATAATAATGTATATGGGCCACAGTAGTGGTTTTAAATTCATGCAGTATGTGTTGAGAAGTAATCATGCAGCTAGGCTATGCAGGCGAAGGCAGAGAAGCTAGGAAGATGTGATCAGGAAGAATCTATGTTATTTTCAGATTGACTACCCAGACATGAGCACAGTAGAAACACAAGTGGGGGGGTAGAAGCTGCATAGTTTAACAGAGAGGAAGACAGACATTTCCCAGGAAAATGAGAGGAGCAGTGCAATGGAAGGGCCTCATGTGTCAGCTCGTCTGTCTGCTTCAGTTTAGTTTTGTGGCTGCATACAGAACATATTAAATTCTATTGTTTCTCAGTTTATAATACAATCACACCACATCCTCCTTCCCTTTCCTCCCTGCAGATCCTCTCAGATACACCCTTGCTCTCTTTCAAATTCATGAACTCTTTTTTCATAAACGGTTGTTGCATACCCCTTTATTTCACATGTGTAAAGATAAGCATAAAAAGTTGGTTAACATTAAAGTAAACTTGCATGTATTTCTATCTGCTTGTTTCCCTAAAAAAGTTATAGTTTATCTTTCTTACTCTTTACTTCTGAAGGAAATTACTGTAGCTTATAAAGTCAACGTGCTAATATGCATTTATTTTTATTAGTGTTTAAATTGCATGTAAAATAGTTTCCCCAGCGATTTTCAAACATGTTCGCTTTCATCGAGTATCTCCCCAATATCCCCTGCCCATGCCTCCTGCTGCTGATCTACCCTCCTCTAGCTAACTACTTTCAGTATTTCTGAAGAGGCTAATTTTTCAATATGACATATTATGCACTCCCGTATCTTTAAAAACTCAATACAATAACAACATAATACAATAAATTTATAAACCAAAACCCTAATAATATGGGAAGAGACTCCTGAGCTTACAGACTTTATCATATTTCTGGAAAACAGTGAAGACTTGAGGTGTTAAGGAAGTATGAAGTAGACAGGGAGGTCATCCTGCTACAAAATATACGTAGATATAATGGAGTAAAAGCATTTCTGCCTGAGTGTAATCTGCATTTCATCAATAGAAACATTTTAAATGATTCAAAAATCATTGTAGAGTGGTCTAAATTATAGTAAATTGTTGATTTACAAATATTCTTTTGGTGATATGTACTGCATATCATTTGGAAACATTATAAATAGCTAACCATCTATACATTTATATAAACACCATTTTAAAAAATATATTGGCATACTATAATTTTGAAGTGCCTCTTCTCATCATTAATAGATGTGAGAATAGAAATGGACTAGATTACATTCATAGTAGTCAAGCTGATAAGTGGAGAATTCAGGATTTGATCTGGCAGTGCAATGCTAGAATCACATCTTAGCTACCACGTTATGCTAGCTGTGAAAGCAATCATTTTGATATTTGTAACAGAAACACCTAAAAGAGGTTATGATAGGAACTGAGGTAGGAAAGCATGAACTAAAGATTACACTGTTTCTTTTAGAGGTTTTGTGGTGTTCTTTTAAAGTTTTAAATTTAGTTTTTGCAATCTAATCTCAAACCTTTAAAATATCAATTTAATTTAAACAAACACATAAAATTTATCAAAAGATATAAAACCTAGAATTTAAAAATCATTAAATGATACTAATAATATGGATTTTTTTGTTATACTAACAGGAACATAGTGGAGGCATTCTCTCTTCAGCGTGACTAATATAAATAAATAAATAAAGCTTAACTAGATTTCAACTTACATTTTGAAATGTAAAATTATTCTGCAAATGTTTACAGACTTATATTTTCAAATTTCAAGTCCATTTATGTCAATGTCTATACTATTCACAAGAATGTCAAGGATGAAAACTTCAGTCTTAAATAAATGAAACAAAAATTAGAGTCTAAACAATATAAACTGCTACACGATTTTATTTATTTTTTTTGTCTGGACTTAGATTCCAAGAACACAACTGAAGAGAAAATAGCCCTTTATGTAACATTAGGAATCAATGGCTTTACTGTGTCAAGACTTAGAGTTCCAAGAAGAATGAATAAAATATTGTACTAGGAAAGATACTTATCTATATTTAAACAAGTTTTATATACTTAAGCCCCATTCATCCTCTGAATATGTGTTATACTAGAGTTAGTAAAGGTTGGTAAATGCAAACAATACAATCAAAGTAAGACTTTAAAACCTATAGATTATAAAACATAAAAATTAACTTCACTGCTCCTCAGTAAAGCAAACAAAAACTCAGATATGATATTTGATATAGAAACAAACAAAGAAATAAGAAAACATCTCCATGGCCAAAATTTAATACTAAGCTGTCCAATAAATTGTGCATGTTTATCAGAACTGAGAATTCCCAGTATATGGGGCATGAGGTAGAAGCATGTAAAAAATCTTAACTATTCCAATAAGAAGCTATGGGAAATCAGGGTCAGAGGGTCATGTGGTTTGTTTGTTTGTTTGCTTGTTTTTGTTTGTTTTTTATCATTCCCATCAATTCTAGGGAAAATAGGACAGATGGAAAATCCATATTAAAATGGGTTTGAAGTATTTCATGAAACAAAAATCTGCTTGACAGTCTGGCAGTCCTTCAACAATCAGCCAAAACCAGATATTACAGTAATTTGGAATCTATTTTCAGTTTTCTACACTCCTGTCTTCCAAAGGTAGAGCTGTGTGTGACAGAGAGAATGCACGGGATATTCACATATTAGTAACTGGGGCACACAAAGACTTGGAAAGTGCAGATATGCTTGGGCTTTAGACACATGATTTTGCCCTACGAACCTTTTTGCCTGGTTAGAAATCATAGCCAGATGTTTGCATCCTTTACTGCAGCCTTTGTGATAACCAGAATTATAATAAGGAAACTATTTTAAAATCTGACCTGTGTGAGACATTTAAGTAAGTCATTGGATTCAAAGGAGTTTTTGGGAACTTCCAATCTATAACCAGCTAACCAGAAGCATAGATAACATCTCAGAATATAACTAACATGGGAAGTGGTGGCAAATGGATGGGAGTGAACCCTAAGCCTTGAAGTCTAACACTGAATAGAGACTGAGAGTGTCAGAACTGAGTTAAACTGTAGGATGCCATGGGGTTACCTCCCCCCCCCATACACACACACACACACACACACACACACACACAATGGTGAATTGCTTGGTGTAAGACAAAAAGAAGAAAACAACACATATGGTCAGAAGCACATGTTTGAGAAGCCTGAGAATTCAGCTTTAGTTTGGGAAAGGTTGAATTTTATATAAAGAAACATTTGAATGAAGGTGAAGATTTATCAACAGTGACTCACAGAAATGCCACTCAAAGGGGTTTTGTGAGTTCAATGGGACATGCCCTGTAAGGAACAGGACAAGTTACTAAGCCTTGGTTCTGCTACCTTTAAGGGACCAGTGTTCAGTTTGGATTTTGTAAGCAGCTTATTTTTGAGAAGAGTGTTAGAACTCTGTCTTTGAATACAGTATATCTTAAGGAAGAATTCTGAAGAATCTCAACACTGTGACCCAAATATATATTGAGTATAGCAGACAAGAAACTTGTTGAGAAACCAAATCGATGACTCCAAATCAATGTAATAGTAGAGAGAAAAATAACCTTTATTTCATATTTTATATAAGGAGACATTTGTGGTCTATATTATATTGTTCTGTGTTTATATAGCTGCAGGTAACATAATACCAGTAAGGATCAAATCCCTGCTTTGGTATAAACACAGCAAGTGATAATTTAACTTAGTCAAAATACATTCATAGGGAACCTATTGCATTTGATGTCTCACCATCTTCAAAGGAACACAAAACAAGAAAATGTTACAAGTGAACCCACGAAAAATATGAATTTTTATTATTTTAATAAATGATAATTCCATGCAGAGTTGTGAAATTAAAAAAAAATGCTAAAAGTGGTAAAAACAGAAAAATATGGTCCTTTTTATCTTCTAGAAATGTTTATAAAGATATACATGCTAGTTAAGAACACAGACTGTGCCTGGTATACTGGCTTAGGCCTTTAGTAAACAGCAATTGGGGGCAGAAGCAGGCAGATTTCTATGTGTTTGAGGGCAACCAGGGCCACATAGTGAGGATCTGTACACCAAATGAGTACAGACTGAACTCAAATGCCCATCATCTCAAGTTTTGCACTGACACCATATGACTTTACATTACCTGCATTTTTCTGAGGACACAATGTATACAATTTTGTGAAGTTTATGGAACCATTTTATGGCTACCACACAGTTAGCTAGTGCCTGCCTGCCACTTAATTCAGGTCACCACTGTTATCTCCACTCTCCTGAAGGCATATGAGTACAAACATGTTATAATACATCTTTATCTACATCATGGCAATGGAGCTGTAATTCCACCTATCAAAATCCCCAAACCCTCATCATATATATATATGATTTCCAAACGCGATTATTTCTCATTAAGGGTTTTTTAGTTGGTCCATTACTCCCATTATTTATACAATGACACTAACCTGACAGTTAAAATTATCATTAAACTTTTTAAATGAAAATGTTGACTGACTCTTGTTTTCTAGTATGAGACAGGAAACCCAAAGCTTCATCTGTGGTGAGGAACAAACCCTCTGCAAATGGGCCACAGCTTTGTGACTCTAATCGTTTTATCCCATGATGAATATTAAAAGATAACCACTATGTTTAGTGGGAATCATCATTAAAGAGTGCTATATTTTTCAAACTCAAACAACAGGTGATTATGTTACTGTTATATTGTGTAAGGGCTCTAGATTTTGAGACATGTACATGCAGTCTTTTTTATATAGGAGTTAACTTCTCTGCGGAGTCTTTTCAATGGGCAACAGAAATCCCTACATTCTTCATCTATTAAACTAAGGCCACTATGTAGTATATGTAAGCAATATCATTTTCATCCCTTAGTTAAACTACATTAATTTCTGGATTTCATCTGTAACTCTGGAATTCACTTAATTAGTACCATCTTTGATATGTGAAATTCTATTTAGAAATTGGAGGGCAATTGAGATTTATTTGCTATTTTATATGCATTATTTATTTTTTATTACAAAATTTTAAACAGATTTTTTTTTTGTTTTTCAGCTAAGTACATTTACATTTGGATAGACTGAAGAATATTGGTTGATTATATATTCAGTTTTAGTAAATAACATAATTGAGATTAAACCCTAAAAGACACTTAATTTGTAAGGCCTCCTTCTCAGCTATACAAGACATTTATCAGAAGAAAAAAAAAAACAATAATAATCAATTTATAAAAAATGAGTAGCTAAGATAATAAAACATTAGAATTGTAAAAAAGAGAAGAAATGTACACATTTTAGGAATGAAATTGAATAAAGGTCATCAAATATTTTAAAATGCCAGATATTTCAAACTCAGCATATTTGTGTCATGCTGAATGTTCTCATCCTTCACACAGCATGAATCTCAACATAATCCGGTGTAAACAGGTATTTGCTTTCTCACCCACATGGGAAGAATCCAGGACCTTCAATGTTACTGACCATGGGTGTGTCTCTTGCTTAAGGTCAAGCCTTCCTGTTTTAGAGACAGCTGTGGCCTTTGCCTTCTATCTGTCAGGTAGGAAGTGAAAACTGTCTTTCAGGGACAGTTCTTGGATGATACACTGAACACTTCACCTATTTCCCACTGGCTACAATTTTGTTGCATAGCTTCCTCTATCAACTGAAGAACCAAGCACACAAATTCCTTTTTGTTTCACCTAGATAATCAGCTACTCCTTTAACACTGAAAGATGATTTCCTGTGGGAAAATGTGGGTTAAAGGACAGTTAGAGTTCCTGATGTCTCCAAGACTTGTAACATGACAGGATGTTGGATTTTGTCAAAGGCTTTTTCAGCATCTAATGTGATAATCATGTGATTATTTTTTTTTCAGTTTATTTGTTTAGCAGATTATGTTGGATTTTATTATATTGAACCATCCCTGCAACCCTGAAATGAAAGCCTACTTGATCATGGTGACTGATGTTTGTGATGTATTTCTTAAATTCGGGTGAAAGAATTTTATTGAGTATTTTTGCACTGAGGTTCACAAACAAGATTGGTCTGAAGTTTTCTTTCTTTGTTGGGTCTTTGTGTGGTTTAGGTATCAGGTTAACTGTGGGCTCATAGAAAAAAATTAGATAGGGTTCCTTCTGTTTCTATTTGGTGAAATAGTTTGAGGAAATTTGGTATTAGGTTTACTTTGATGTTCTGATAGAATTCTACACTAAAACCATCTGACATGGGTTTTTTTTGGTTGGGAGAATTTTAATGACTGCTTCTATTTCCTTAAGGGTTAGGAAACTAGTTTACCTGATCTTGTTTTAAGTCTTGGAGACATCAGGAACTCTAACTGTCATTTAACCCACATTCAAGGCCAGCCTGGTTCACAGTCGAGTTCCAAGGTCACATAGACAAAAAGAAAGGAGAGAGAGAGAGAGAGATACTTCTGATTTTAGCGTCCATGTCACCAAATATAGATCTATTGAGTGTTAGTAGTATAGAGACTATATATCTGTCTAGACAATGACATGTCCTGTATAATCTGAATAGAGAATTGTCATTTATTCTACAGTACTGTTAGGTTCTCTTAATAAGCAAAAAGAAGGCATAAAATTACTGAAGGCTGTTTTCAGAAAAACTATGTTCGGCAGTTGTTTTCACATGAAGCAAGAGAAAGCTTAACAAAATGAGTAGGTTGTTGATAACTGCATTCACTTCTTCTCTAACTGCATCTTCATGAGTTGTTCAGAACAAATTCTGAGATTTAAATCCCAGTGTGTGGTGCAGCCTCATACTCCATAAATGCCATGTTGCCCTCTCCTTCTGAATTCTATTTCTGGTAAAATATCAACTACAAATTCTATGTCATAAGCTATTTTATTCCTCATTGGGCTTGTGTGCCCTACAGTCAAAAAGTAGGGCTCAACCTTTGGGTTGATATTAGATGCAGTTACCTTCTGCCTGATAGAAGTCCCTGGCAGATTGTTTTTGGAAATCAACCTGATTTTTTGCAGTAAAGAAAGCTGTTCGGAGCCTGTTTATCATCGGGGAAATGGAGGAGGATGTCACTCCTAATGTACAATAGGTCAAAGGTGTTTATTTCCTCTCGTGCTGATTAAATTTTAAAGGGAAAGGTTAAATTGTGCAATACAACAAACACAACGTTAGGTCCATATGTTCCTGCACGTTCTGTATATTTGACAGTAGTATTGTGTGAAAGGACTGTTTCTAGGACCTCCACAGCAGGAACTGATATGGTCTAAAATTAGAGGGCAATGGGGAAAGTCTCTCAGGGACGTTCAAAAATGTTCTTTTGTTTGTTTTCTTTTGTGTCATTAAGTAAATCATTAGGTCAAAGGTTCTGGGATGCATCCAGCAGCCAACTCCCTTCAACACAGAACAGGAATTCCAAAAGAATTAGAGGGAGCTGAAAGGAATGCTTGGCAAAATAGGTCAGGAACAACAGTAGGCTAATAATTATTAACAAGACAAGAGCCAGCAGAATCTCTGATAGAGGTGAAATCTGCTAAGGACAAGCTCTAGACAAGGACAAAAGTGACGGTTGAGGATTTACTGAATACATTTATGAGAACCTTTGTTTTGAGGGTGAACTCATGAAAGTGGGAGGAGAAAAGGGAGGTGGAGGAAGAAGAGGAGGAGGAGAAGAAAAGGGAGTAAGGAAGGGAGACATGAGACAGAGAGATGACAGAGAACCTCATTCAGTCTCTGCCTACATTCAGAGCTCCTAACCACCTCACTAATCCAAACTGACCTGCCTCCAATGCAAGGAAGCTGCTTCTAAAACTTCATTATGCAGCTGGGTGAAATTCACCCTCTGCATTTCCTCTAGATGGAATAGCCACTCATGCCCCAGCTAAAGTCTTTTGGCTTGCACTAAAACTAAGCAGGCACATGCCAGTTATTTGTGGGTATAAGAAGAATTTATTGATCATATTCCACCAATAGCTAGTTTTCCATAGGAGATTTTACTAAGTAATGAGGGAAGAGGTAATAAATCCACTTTGACTTGAGCTTTGTACAAGGAGATTGAAATGGATCAATTTGCAATCTTCTATGTGCAGACTGCCAGTTGAACTAGCACCATTTATTGAAAAATGCTTTCTTTCTTTTCCACTGGATGGGTTTGGCTTCTTTCTCAAATATCTAGTGTTCTTAGGTGTGTGAGTTTATATCTGGGTCTTCAATTCTGTTCCATTTATCAACCTGTCTGTTTCTGTACCTATACCATGTGGTATTATCACTCTTGCTCTGTAGTAGAGCTTGAGGTCAGAGATGGTGATTCCTCTAGAAGTTCTTTAATTGTAGAGAATTGTTTTCACTATCCTGTTTTTCTTTGTTATTCCAAATGAAGTTGTAAATTGCTCTTTCTATCTCTATGAAGAATAGAGTTGGAATTTTTATAGGGATTGCATTGCATCTATAGATTGATTGCCTTTGGTAAGATGGCCATTTTTACTGTTAATCCTACTGATCCATGAGCATTGGAGATCTTTCCATTTTCTGTGGTCTTCTGTGATTTCTTTCTTCAGAAACTTCAAATTCTTGTCAGACATATCTTTTACTTGCTTAATAAGAGTTCCACCAAGACATTTTATATTATTTGTGACTATTGTGATGGGTGTTGTTTCCCTAATTTCTTTCTCAGCTGGTTTATCCTTTAGGTAGAGAAAAGCTACTGATTTGTTTGAGTTAATTTTATATCCTGTGACATTGTTGAAGTTGTTTATCAGTTGTGGGAGTTCTCTGGTAGAATTTTTGGAGTCTCTTATGTATACTACCATATCATCCACAAATAGTGATATCTCGACTTCTTCCTTTCAAATTTGTATCCCTTCCACCTCCTTTAGTTGTCTAATTGCTCTAGCTAGAATTTTGAGTACTATATTGAATAAACAGTGTGAGAGTGGGTACCCTTGTTCTGTCCCTGATTTTAGTGGAATTGCTTCAAGTTTCTCTCCATTTAATTTGATGTTGGCTATTGGTTTGCTGTTTACTGCTTTTATTATGTTTAGGTATATGCCTTGAATTCCTGATCTTTCCAAGACTATTAACACGAAGGGGTGTTGTATTTGGTTAAAGGCTTATTCAGCATCTAATGAGATGATCATGTGATGTTTTTCTTTGAGTTTGTTTATATAGTGGATTGCATTGATGAATTTCCATATATTGAACCATCCCAGCATTACTGGGATGATCATAGTGAATGATTGTTTTGATGTGTTGTTGGATTCAGTTTGTGAGAATTTTATTGAGCATTTTTGCATTGATATTCATAAGGAAAATTGGTCTGAAGTTCTTTGTTGGGTCTTTGTGTTTCGATATCAGTGTAAGTATGGCTTCATAGAATGAATTGGGTATTGTTTCTTCTGTTTCTATTTTGTGGAATAGTTTGAGAAGTATTGGTATTAGGTCTTCTTTGAAGGTTTGATTGAATTATGCACTAAAACCATCTGGCCCTGGGTTATGTTGTTGTTGTTGTTGTTGTTCTTGTTGTTGTAAGACTTTTAATGACTCATTCTATTTCATTAGGACTTATGGGGCTGTTTAGATGGTTTATCTGATCCTGATTTAACTTTAGTATGTGCTATCTGTCTAGAGAATCATCTATTTCATCTAGATTTTCCAGTTTTGTTAGTAAAGGCTTTTGTAGCAGGATCTGATAGTTTTTAGGATTTCCTAGATATTAATCATTGACAAATGATGAGTTTGCAAGTGCTTACTTTGGTTCTAGAGCATCTCTTCTCAGACTATAGGTTGTTTCTTAGGTTGCTGTAATCCTGCTTGTTTTTGTTTTTTTTGGGTTTTTTGTTTTTTTAATACATTGCTTGCTGTAATTTTGTGATCTTATACAGATAGTTAATACCTATACCAGTGTCTCTAAATTTTTTTTGTTATAGTTTCTTCTAGTAATTTCAGAGTCTCAGGTCTTACAGTAAGATCATTGATTCCTTTCTAGTTGAGTTTTGTGAGAAGTAAGAGATAACAGTCAGGTTTCAATCTGCAACATAGCAATGATTGTTCTCTCTGCATCATGTATTAAAGAGGATCTTCATACTCGAATATATGCTTTTACACTTTTATCCAGAATAAATTTTCTGCCAGTTTTGACCTTACTTCTCAGCTCTTTCTCTCTGTTTTTTTCATTGTTCTATGAGTCTGTTATTAGCACTGAAACATGTTTTTCAATTATAATAGCTCTGCTGTATGTCTTGAAATCTGGACTATTGATGTATCCAGAATGGTTCTTCCTTGCCTTAATTATATATCTTTTATGTCCAGTTTAAAATTGTTTTCTTTTTCCTCATTTCTGAAGAATTTCATTAACATTTCAGTAGAAATTAAATTAAATCTGTAAGTAATGATGAAACGTCTGAACTTTTCAACAATAGTAATTATTCTAATTTAGAGGCATGAAAATTCATTCATAGGGAGTGTGTATGCCTCTGTCTATATGTGTATGTGTGTGTATTGTTGTGGTGGTGGTAGTGGTGGTGGTGGTGGTGGTGGTGGTGGTGGTGGTGGTGATGGTGGTGGCGGCGGTGGTTGTTTGGGAGCTACAGTTGATGGAATTTCTTCTTTATTTACCTCTCAGCTAGAATGGTACTCATGTATCAAAGTGTTACTAGGTTTTGCATGTTGATTTGTGTTCTGATATTTACAGATTTTGTTTAATTGTTTCTAACAATCAAATTTTCAGGGTTTTATATATAGAATATCATCATCTAACAAAGAATTTTTCCCTTCCAATTTCTCTATGTGTTTGTTCTTTTCTCTTGACCAATCACTTGATGTGAACCAACAAACCCTAAATTCAGATGTACTGCATTTTTTTCCTACTATACACTCACAATGTAGATGACTTCTGACACTAGATACTTGTCCCTTTGGGAGAATTATTAATAGACTTGCTGGGAAAAGGCCTGTCTTTCAGATGGTTCTTGGCTTCTCTATGCAGCATTTATTTTTTTGTATTTTGTTGGACAGAATTTCCTTTGAAGGAGAAAGATAAGCTTTTCTGAAGCACAGCTAGGATGGTAGGGCATATGACAAAAGTGTATCACGGTGTCATTAGCTGCTTCCTTTGAGCACAAAAATGAGGGTTTCATAGAAAGAATATGCAATTCAAAATTTTATTTCCATTCCCAGAGCTGGATTCAGTAATGAATAAGTAGTACAATCTGTAGAGGGAGGAGCTGATAATTAAAATCTGGTTCCCTAATTATTTCTTGATTGAGTCAATAAAGACGGCAGAGGCTAATTGCTGGGTAAAAATATAGAGGCAGATTTCCTGGGTCCCAGGATGCAGAGGAGGAGAATAGATAGAGAGACAAAAGGCTTTTGGGGGCATGTTTTGGAGGACAAGCATGGATACCATGTAGGTCTGGGGGCTATTAGAATAGGTGTCGGCCTCTGCCACTGGATGAATTCAAATATAGGATAGCTGATGAGTTTACATCAATAAATTCCAAGCCCAGCGGTTGTCATCTGGCTGATTTAAAACTATTAAGATTGTCTAGTGTTTTCCATCCACAGCGATTCAGGTGATCAAAAGAGAGGGAGCAGCTGAGAGGTGGTCCTTGGAAGTCGTAGTCTGCAGAGCCATCCACTAGGATGGTCAGTTGTTGGAATGTGAGCTCGAGTGGTACCTAGCAGGAGGAATGGGTAGCTCTCTAGAGAAAACCCCAACTGGCAACATGGCAGCCAGATGTTCTTGGAGCATAGCCAGGAACTTGGGGAGAGTTCCTAAGAAGGAACAAGCGTGCATTTTTAAAATTATAACCAACAGATGACATCCAGCATGGTAGTCAAGAATCCACTAGTAATTTAGGTCTCCTGTATTGATCAGACATAGTGAAACATGTCGAGGGGAGAGGTGGTTTCAGTTAGAGGAGCAGAGTCACGTGGCTCCAGCGAGAGGGAATCTTGTATTTTGGTTTTATGGTCTTTTTTTTTTCTTTCTTTCATTTTTTATTGTTTTATTTTATTTTATTCGCTGACATTTTGAATGTTATCCCACTTCCCAGTTTCCCCTCTACAAACCCCCTATCACCTCCACCTCTCCCACAAACCCCCTCTCCCCTCCTCCTCTCCCTGCCTCTATGAGGCTCCCCCTCCTGTCCACCCACTCCCATCCTAGCATTCCCCTACCCTGGGAGCCTCCACTGGACCAAGGGACTCTCCTCCCAGTGATGCCAGATAAGGCAATCCTCTGCTACATATCCAGCTGGAACCATGGGTTCCCCTGCGTGTATTCTTTGGTTGTGGTTTAGTCCCTGGGAGTTCTGGGAGGATCTGGTTGGTTGATTATGTTCTTCCTATGGGGTTATAAACCCCTTCAGCTCCTTCAGTCATTGCCCTAACTTCACCATTGGGGTCTATGCACTCATTCCAATGTTTGGCTGCTTACATCTGCATCTGTATTGGTTAGGCTCTGGCAGAGCCTCTCAGGGGACAGCTATACCAGGCTCCTGTCAGTAAGTACTTCTTGGCATCAGCAATAGTGTCTGGGTTTGTTGTCTGCAAATGGGATGGATCCCTAGGTAGGGCATTCTCTGGATGGTCCTTTCCTTCAGTCTCTGCTCCACTCTTTCTCCCTGCATTTCCTTTTGATAGGAGGAATACAAAAATCACTATTTCAATCATGGTGGCTGCTGTTCTCTGAACATAGCGGGAACTAGGGAAAGCGTTATCGAGCCGTGGGCTCGATATCAAGGGCTGAGTAGACAGCCGGAACAGGTGGCTGCTGATTCCAGAGCAAGCATGTTTTTAAAATTACACACAACACCAATCTATTATCATACTAAGTGAGCTTGTGTTCCTGGGTGTAATCCCTGATGCAGTCTTCCATGTTTTCATCTGTTCCTCGAATCTTATTTCTAAGAGATAAATTATTTCTAAGAAGTAAGTTGTGCTAACAATGTCATTATTAATGGACATATTTCAAGGTAATATTGTGGTCCTTTAATGCATTCATAATGCATTTCTTAATGAATAAGTGAATGCTTTATCCTCAGCTGCTTTTACACCCTTCCTCCCTTTATTAACACCTACATTTTTTTCAGAATAAAAGAAAGACTAGAATTGGCCACTGTATTTGACGAGAATTAAAGTGTGTTATAATGTTAGTTTACAAAGTACTTATTTCTACATGCACTGCCATTTTGATAAGGTAAGGTTACATAATTACATTTACTCCAAACTTTTGCTAGAACGAGTAAAGGGACAACCAGCATCCTTCAAACCCTTTAGATGTTTCAAACAATTAAAATCCCTTACTATGGAGTTAAACAAGACGTATCCCTAGGTCTTGTAGCTGCAGTCCTGGTAGTACATTTTCAAATTCAGCCAAGGACTGTGAGAGTGAGAACACACTGGGAAGAAGGTAAAGACTAGCTCTTGATGCCTTTATCTATCTGTCTTGATTCCAAATCTTTTGAATGCCTAGTCCTTTTTTCTATTAAGATATACAACTGATTGCAGTGCCTATTGAGGGACACAGGGAATTGTATAATGCATTCATTGGTCTAAAAAAAAAAATGATGCCTGGCTGATAAAATGCATGCAATATTGTCTGCTCAGATTATCCTACAGCATTCTGATATTTATATCTTCTAATGATCCATATCTGACACGTCAAATATTTCTATTAAGACATATTTATTTCTCCACAGATGGCAGCATCAGGCTCACATGTTGGCTATATTCTCAAACTTCCTACCTGAGAATCTTTCACAAGACACTGGCAGGTACTGTCTCCTTTGCAGGTAGATAGAACAGTCCCTTCTATTCTTTCATCATTTAAGGATAATTTTCTGAGTATATCTTCTTGGCTGTAAGTTTTATTTTCTTTTCATAATAGAAAATGTAGGATAGCACTCCTTTCTGCTCCTACTGTTCATTTAATGCATGTTTCTTCAAATATAATTGATAGTTTTTTCTTGAAGCTTTTAGTGATTCTGTCCAGTAATTCTGACAGTTCAGCTGCAATATGTCACTAAAAGGACCCTTTCAGGAAGAGTTTTCTGAGGGTTTTATAAGCCCATGAATCTAGAAGCCCATTCATCTCCCAACTTTGTCAGAATTTCAGCAAGTCATTCATCAAGGAGGATCATGTGCTTCCTCATTCCTTTGGCCTTCAGGACCTCACAAGATTAGAATATTTGTTTATTTAATGGAATTTCAAGAGTCTCAACAAGATTCATTTTTCCTTATAAATTTTTATATGGTTTGCTGGGATGTTTCAAAGTTTATTTTTGTAATCGGTTTAGAACACACACAAACAGAAACACACACACACACACATATACACAGACACGGTAGGCGTTTTTGTTTCTTCATTCAGCTGAGTTTTCAATGTAGCTTCAGAATTCTTATGCCATGTAGTACCCACATGTTGAGATTACAAATATGATGTGCCACCACACATATCTTTGACCATATTTTTCTACTTAAATTTATTCCCTAGATTTCTGATTGGTTTATTCCAGGATCTCCTGTTATTATGTTTTTTAAATATCAGTCATTCCCCTATTTTATTGAATTATCTTTCTCTACTCTCAGAAGGCTTGAGTGTCCTAATGTTCATACTTTTGTATTAATTAATAGGTATAAATCAGAATTTCCTTCTTTGAAGGTTTTTGCTGTAGTTACTGTATAACAATAGGCCATAGGGCCTTGGTTGTTATATCTTTTTATGACCCTACATTACAATACTGATGTTTATGATTTGGTAGACCACATTGTCTCTATTACTTTTATAAAGTGACTTTCTTAGGGAATGGCTAAGTCATGCATGTGTCTGAGAGTCACAGCTTGTAGGCTACTCTGGCTTTATTCTGATTGGGTACCACAATGTACTCTTCCTTTTGCTTATTTGGCTAAACTCAATTTCTCTACATACACTACATGCAGCTGTGGCTCAGAGAGTCTTCTTTCTCAGGAAACCACATTGGGAAAGGGTGATTTCTATCAGAACAAGTGGGTGTGGTGAAGGCACATTGCCAATGGGACACACATGGCTGCTTCAGTGATGTTGAATACAATGGAAGTTTTCTTAAGGATGGAAACTAGGGTAAGAGTCAACATGGGTGTAATTTGGCACAGTGGATGCCGCAGTCATTTGTGGGTAAGTGGAAGCAGTGAGGGGCAAGCAGAGCATAGAATAGATGTACTTACTTCTTTGTAGTTGTTTCCTTATGGCCTTTGGTTTCATAGCTCTGTCTACCAGACCCAAGCACTGGGAAAGGGACAACATAAATTCTTTCTCTGAGATAATGTACCTAACCCTCAAGAGACTGGAGGCCCCAGGGAGATTAGAGGTCAAGTGGGGTAAGGGTGGGGGGTGAGGACATCCATGTGGAGACAGGGGATGGGTGGAGGTATGAGATGTGTAACAGTGGGAGGGTGGATGTGGGGGAGAGATAAAATCTGGAGTGTAAAAAAATAATTAATTAACTTAAAAAATCTTTCGCTCATCCAAAACTCTAGTAGCTTCTCCAGCTACTAGGTGTCCAAGCCCTCTGTTTTGCCTGACTTATCACTTGGACAAAACATCTGACATAAATAACTTACAGGAAGAGATTACTTATCTCATAATTACAGAGGACACAGTTTATAGTGGCAGGGAGAACACAGCAGCCCAGAACAAATTACATCATAATGGGCAGGAAGAGTATAAATGTAAGGGAGGCAGGCCAAAGGTAAGGTTGACTCTCTCAAAACATTTCTGGAAAACATATTTTTTCCTTCCCCGCCCTGTTTCTGGGACGACGACACTAAGACTAATTAATTATTATTAAGTGCCTCGGTTACAACCTTTGGCTCATTCCCGACTAGCTCTTAACTAATTTATCCATTTAAACTATTCTATGACTAGGATGTGGTTAGTTACCTCTCTTTCAGTCTTGGCCCATTTTTTTCTTTGTGTTTCCTCAGAATCTCCCTGCTGGCTTATGTCCATCTCTCTTCCTCCAGTGTTCCACTTCATATTTTCTGCCTCTGCTCATTGGCCGTTGGCTTTTCTATTGACTAATGATTCTTGCTTTGTTTGTTTGTTTGTTTGTTTTCACGACAGAGTTTCTCTGTGTAGCCCTGGCTGTCCTGGAGCTCACTCTGTAGACCAGGCTGGCCTTGAACTCAGAAATCCACCTGCTTCTGCCTCCCAAGTGCCAGGATTAAAGGAGTGCACCACCACTGCCTGGCCAACAGATGACTCTTATAAGAGATTCTCCTTACACATTTCCCTACTGCCTACATTTTTAGAGGTCACACCAAATGAAGTGCCCAAAACCTACATAAATAGTGTCACCAGATGGAACCAATGTTTCAACTTATGACTATTTGTGGGAGACTGTTAATAACTGGGTTCCAACATCCACACGAAGTGTAAAACTATCTTAAAGCATTTTGACAGCAACCATGGGACTCCCAGCTGTTATCTTCTACCCAGAATTAGGAAGTTTGGCCAGTCATAGAAATGGTCAAAGTTGCCTATGTATTTTATCCATTTGAAAGCCAAGAGCCCACATTCCCATGTCTTAATAGAGTTTGCAATCTTCCTCATGTGTTACAGTATTCTCCATCAATCAACTCAAAACTTGTTGAGTTTGGTTCATTGTGGGGAAGGGAAGTCACACATCAAATACAAGCCATTCAATTCTGCCAGCATCTAAAATATTGGGCTTTTGAAAATATCCTCCATATCCAAGAATTAAGCTGAGCTTTGTGCTTTCATTTCCTAGTAGATGGTAGCAGGAAGTGGAAAGGGCTGAAGAACCCTTAATACTACATTCACAGGTCTTTAAATACAGGTCACCATTTCTTCACATTACTCACCTATAATTCAAACTTATAATATGGCAAAAGAGTATTTTTGTTTTCTCTTTTTGTGGAGGCATTATTTCCCTTGACAGAGTTTTTACTGATACACCATTGTATTTAGAAATATTTACCATTTATATTGAGTGTGGGAGTCCTATGTAAAAATCTACATTGAAATGCACAGCAAATGATTTAGTCATCTATCCTTATAGAGTAGATAGGAGCAAAACCAACAGATTGTACTATGAGAAGGATTATTTGACAGGAATAGTATTTATGGAAGTCTAACAAGTTTTGTTTTTATTTTTCTAAAACTTTGTATTGATTCTTTGTGAATTTCACATCATGAACTTCAACCCCATTTTCTTACCATCTCTCCATATCTGCCCTCCACCCCTTGCAATGCCCTCATCAAAAGAAAACAAAAGATAAAATTAAAACAATAAAAAGTAAAAAATATTGCCATGGAAGCTGCAGTGTGTCCCACAGTATACTGTTTTGCCCAAACAGCTTTAGTTGCAAATATTCATTGAAATGAGTCATTGGTCTTGTCCAAGGCCTCCGATGTCTGTTACACTATGAATACTGGATCCTCACTTAGGTTCCTCTGAGATATCCTGTTGTTGTCCTGTGTCATGGAAATCCTACAGCTTTGGTTCTGCAGAACTGGCCCCTTCTCATGCTCCAACAGTTCTTAGATTGGATAGATGTTTGGGGTCTGCTATCTCAAAGCCCTGGATCTGGGCCTGGGTGGTAGCTGAGTTTGTCAGCTTGCCAGTTGTCCTATGACAGTTCTCCAGCACTACCCCCTACACTCATGAGGGGCATGACCAGCTCTCCTGAGTGCTACATCCAGTAACAGGTAGGGCCAACATGGCCCCAGGCATTGGCAGAGAGCATGGCTTTTGGTGGTAACATGGACCATGGACATAGACACAGACCGCCACTGCTGCAGGGCCGCATACCCAGACCTGATCATTGGTGGCAGCACAGTACAGAATACCACCGTAGCCTCAAGTAGCAGCAACACAGGTTACTCAGATCAGGTTGTTATTTATTACCCTCAAATCTCCAGTTTTGTCTCTCTTCACTGTGCACACACTTCTCTTTCTCTCCCTTCTCTCTACCACAAACTAGTTCATCTTAGTGCTGCTCTGGCTTCTGGCAGATGGGCATCTTCTGGGTCTTCCACCTGTTCTATAACACCAAGCTTCAATTGCTACCTGATGTTACACTGTGCACAAACAGAATTTCATGTTAAAGTTAAATAAGATTGTATTTTATTTTGTTAAAAGACATAATCTTAATGTTACATGCTTGTAACTTCATCTAGTCAGCAGATGAGGACAAGGATCATAAGTCTTGAACCTGCTTGTTTTACATAGTGAATTGAAGGACAGCCTTAGAATTTTAAGGTGACATTGTCAAAAAAAAAAAAAAAAAAGGAACAAGAGGGTTGGAGATACAGGTGAGTCATAGAGTACTGCTGCTTAGTGTATTGGGTCCTCAGTTCAATTCCTTGTATAGGAAAATAAGGGAGCAGGGGGAAGATAAGGAGATACTCATAATATAAAAATTATTATTAATGGAAGTGAAGGAAGGCATAAGAATTCTTCCATAGTACAACTGTGGTCTTCTTGATCATCTTTATCTTACTAAAATCATGGAAACAGCCCATGGTTTGCAACATACAGTACCTTAAAAGAAGTTTTTTGTATGTATTATTGAAACCTGTACCAGACTAGAGAAGAGTATGCTTACTTAGACTCTCAGTTAGCTTTTGTCAACTAGTGACATAGCTTCAAGTCAACAGCACATACCATAGCAACAAGGGAAAGACTCAAAAAGCTTATTGGCTGTTCTGAGAGGAAGAAGATTCATCTATTGAGAAATGAGACCAGAAGTACCCTTACTTCATTTCAGGGAAGACCACAGTACCACCACTAACAGACTGCTAACTACTAACCATTGCTTTACCATGTTTTGAGAGAGACATGGAATAGTAAAATGTGTTTCTCTTTTTAGTGTATTTAAAATATGCCTGAACTTTACTTTACTGAACCTTCTCTTCAGCAAGGGCTCTTTCCTCACTTTTTGCCATAAAGACCTTTGGAGTTCTCCCTTTAGTTATATTACAAATGAGAATCTCATTAAGCCTTTCTGATATATTTTTTTCTCCAGATTTTGGCTTCCTGGTCATTCTAATCAGGAAAAGTATTTACTGACTTAAGTTTTTCTTCTTTCCCTTGTTAAACAAACTTGTTCTGAGGAGTTACTTTACGAGCAACAATTATTAATGTGCTACAGGTTCTTGCATTGATTTTGCCAGGAAATCGTTGCCCCTGATAAATAGGTCTTTTCCTAACTTATGACTTACTGCTCCTCCTTCCTGCCACCAGTGACATTTAGAAAGCTCCATTTGGCTCTTCAGTTTCTTTTACTTCCAGGGTCTCTTTTGTGCCGTTATCAAAGACTTTCTACTTGTGATCTTCATAAATGTGCTTCACACACATATACACACCCAAAATAGCATATTCTTTCACAAGAATATAATCCTCAACTGTGAACAAGTTCCTTATTTCAAAGCATTGCCTGTTTTTGTGTCATCTAGCTAATAACACCTACTGTAAATTTCTACCAGAGATTGCTATATACTAAGTAATCACAAAATTTGCAAGTTTATTTCTTACCATTTTGGACCCAGGTATGTTTCAGAGACATGGTTTAATAGGGGTGTTTTACTGCATTGTAATATGGAAAAAGACCCCTGACAAAACATAGTAAACCTACTCAAACCTGTGGCTTGAAGCCACTGCTCACTGGATGCAGAGAGACTTTGGATTCTAAATTATCTTGGCCTTAAGTTAGCTTATTTCTTTGAGAGTATAACTCAGTACTTTAAGCCACAGCATGAGCACTTTATAGTCTGCATTTTTACCTAGACATGTATAGTCTAAATTCAAGAGACCAAAATTTTGTATCTCTTCCTTCCTAACTGTCCATGCTTCTGCCAAATATTTGTTGTTAATACATTAATTTAATGTCTTTCCAATTTTCTTATTATAGTTCTTTTATTCCTTTTATAGTAAACACATCATTTTATTTTTGATGTTCTTCCTCTATTTTTATTTATACCAAGTGACAAATAAAAAGTAGTTGCTTTCATACTTCTTATTATCTACAGGGGCAAACCTGATAACTTTTCCTTCTGTTTCATGACAGTTTTACAACTCAATTTTCAGTTGCTTAATTTTCTCTAAGATGATGCTTTCTTGACATTGCATTTGGAAGACTCACAGGAATGTGAACCCTACTCCCTTTGAAAACTATGAGCTTGTCCTGAAGAAACTGGCTACTTTTAGACCTATTGTTTTCAAAGTAAAATAAAAAAGAAATAAAGAAAAAAATTGTTGTTTCCACTATTTAGAAGCTCACAATGGCTTTATATAATCCAGTCTCAAATTTCAGGGGTTAAAATAATACTCCTGAGTTATAAGCTAAGCAATTTTTATTTATTTAAAATATTTAAAAATTCAAAATACAACAAAGACAAAGCAAATAGCAAATTACAAGTTACTGAAGTAACTTGATCAATAAATGCAGATAAAAGACAGAATACTTCCTGCAACAACAATAGCTGTGGAGATACATTCATTTATTCTTTCACTGGTGTGGCTCTGTGTATCATAGGGCAGTCAAAATGTCAAGTCATTTATCCTAGGGAACTTTGTACTTGGGGCCCCCTTTGAAAAAATAAGATAAAATTTATATATGTAAGTAAAGGACATTACATGCTCAGGAGAATTTTCTAGATAAGTTTTCTTCCTATGCTTTTTTTTTTCAGTTTTTAAAGTGACTGTGTGTGTGTGTGTTTGTATGTATATGTGTGTGTGTGAGTGTGTGTGTGTATGTGTATGTGTGTGTGTGAGTGTGTGTGTGTGTGTGTGTGTGTGTGTGTGTGTGTGTGTATCTTCCTTTTATACCTTGTTTTGAGAGGTTTCTTGAAGGTCATCATTATATAGGGTGTGAGCTTCTGGAAAGTCTCCTGTTTTCTCTTCCTATGTTGTCACAAGAATGCTATGATTATTGATATGTGCTGCTGACTTCAGTTTTACTTGGGTTCTGGGGATATAAACTTAGGCCTTCCAGCTTGCAAGGCAAGCACGTTATCCTGACCATTCTTGTTTTGTTTTATGATATGACATTCCTATGTCACTTCTTGACATATGCCCAAAGAACTTGAGCTCCTACTCCACAGACAATGCTCAGCCATGTTTACTCCTGCTTTACTTGAAAGAAGTATGAAACAAAAAAACATAAAAGTTCTTCACTAGATGAGTGGTGAAAATGTGTTAAGTATGCATAATTTAATATTGTTCTGATGTAGTTAAAAATATGATCATAAAATTTGCAGACCATAAATAGAAATAGAAAATATTACTGAATGAAGATCAAGAAGACAAAAACCACATGTTCTCTTTCATCTGTACATCTCATCTATGAATTTTCAGATATGAGTATATAACCATAACCTGAAGTAAAAACAGAAACCAGGCACATGAAATGGGGCCATGATGAGGAGGAATGCAAGAGACAGGTATAGAAGGACAAGTGGGAAATAAGGAAATTAGAGCGAGGTTCATATATACTACTTAAAATGTGATTAGAGAGGTCAATCTGTAGGAGAACAAAGGGGAAGGAGAAATAACAATAAATGTGCTTGAAAAATCCATAAGAAATTATATCAATTTATATTTACTTTAAACTATATATGTGTATGTATGTGTATATATGTGTGTGTGTGTGTGTGTGTGTGTGTGTGTGTGTATGCATACATAGTGTATATGGTTTCAAATAAGCCATCTGTGGTGTTATCATTTGTGGTGTTATTGTTCCCTCATGAAGCATAGCCTCACAAAAGTCTTGTACCAGGCATAAAAAAAAAAAAAAAAAAAAAAAAAAAAAAAAGAGCACTTTCTGTGTTGTTGGTCAGAGGAATCCAAGAGACTCTCCAGACAATATAGGCTTCTACTGTTGCCCTTAGTTATATCCCAGAAACTGAAAGTAAATTACTGTTGCTCAAGATTCCATATACTTTGGATGCAGAACTCAGGGGTCAGTCTGGATCTTATCCAAAACCTCCTCCCTGTATGACAACTTTCTTAGTACATCAAGGTGTTATACAATCTGCAAGCAAAGAAAGCGTCCACTAGTCCTACATAGCCTATGAACCACAATGATCAGTACAGTAAGCACTCTCAACAGGTGTTAGAGTGATGCTTCTAACTTAGCTGTAATTGGCATCAGTCTAATTAGATGTACGTCCTGTTCAGTAAAAAAGAAACCGTGATATTGAAAAACTAGCCTATCACCCATAACTAGTGATGTCATAAATCTCAGAGGAGAACCATTATTGCCACTTTCATGACCTAGTTTAATTCCTAAATACATTCTAAATGCTTATCCTTACACACACAAATAAGTGTAACTCTCACCTTTCACACTAGGAGTTTTTCCTTACGCAGACAGTAACTACTTAAAAATCCAGAACTGAGTACATCTACAACACAAATTCTACACCCAAGAATGAAAGGCCCACTGTGAAAGAGGAGACAGAAAGATTGTAAGAAACATGGGTCCTAGAAGTCTTTTGAAAGACTGTGTCTTCTTAACATGGCAGAGCAATAGGGAAAAACATGGATCCCATCACTACATAAGAGCTACAGGCAGTTAGGAAATGTAGAGAGAGGGAGAATTAATCTTCCACAGAGGTGAGCACTTACATAGTTATCCAAACCCAAACAGTCAGCCATAAAAAAAAAAAATACATACAAGCAACACTGAAAAGATTTAGGAGCTACATTTGTCCATTTATTCATATCATATATGGAGGAATAAGTATATGAATTGAAAAGGGAGAAAAACATAGGAGAAATTGGAGAGTATAGTGATGGGAAATGATATAATTGTATTTTAAATTTAAACTTTTAAGAAGAGGAAGTCTATTTTTGCTCACAGAAGGGTGAGGAGATGTCAGGCAAGAAAATCCTAATCGAAGTTAGACTGTTATATTGGAGTTAGACTCTCAGGAGGACTTAAAAGATTTCCCCAAATCCAAAGCCCCAAACCCTCAATTTTCTTACCCCAAGACCTTTTCGAGATAAGATTTTAATCTAAAAGAAACAAAATCATAAATCTTTGCTTACAAAGTCTTTCCCAGAATGTAGAAGAAGCTGAATGTGCTTTTTTACTTTGTGTTTGCCTTGAAATTTGGTTGGTTGCCAAAATTAGTTCACATTCAAAACCCTGGAGGGAAGGAAAGAGATACATGGCAAATTATAGGTATAATTGAAGGAAGGATTAAAAAAACAAAAGCTTGTGTCTCTTGTGATGGCCAATGATTCCCCACTCTGTATTTGCTTTGCTTAGGAAGGATAATAGTAAGGAAAGTTTTGATCTAAGGAATAACTAGATTTACTTGGAAAACATTCAAGTTTACTCTTCACAGAGAAAATTCACATAGTTAAACATGAATGAAATGGAAACAAGAAATTGATAAGGGTTGTTACATTATGTGCATCAATAAATGAATTTTCTCCTTTGTTAAACGTTATCTAGAACTCTACCTTCAGAATTCTGTTCCCTTCATCTCACAAATACCAAGACATCCTTAAGTGCGAGCATCTAAATTCACTGGGGGCTACTGTAACAAAATACCTCAAGCAGGATATCTTGTTGTAGAGAAGTTTTAATACAGCAGCATTGCAAGGGATCACATCCAAAGACCTTCAAGGTCTGTGTGATCTGTCTGCAGACATGCCCTTAGTAAACACCTTGAATTCCAAACAATGAAGGAAAATTTCGTTTGTAGAAAGAAGCAGCCATGTTTGAAAGTGACATCTCATTGAGAGGTAGACAGAAAGACAAATCAGAGAAAGATTTGACAGAATGAGTTAAAGATAGAATATGCCAACTCTCTTGAGAGCATACAGGAAAGGGGACCTACTTAAGAGAGGAACAGGCAGTGTAGCTCCGTGCAGTGTAGTTCAGTGCAGTTCACTTGAGTGTAGTTGAGTTCAGTGGAGTTTCTGCAGCTCTGTTTGGTTCCATTAGGTCTATAGAGTCAGTGCAGTTCAGTTCTTGAAACTCAGAGGCAGTTTTTCCAAGCAGAGCAATTAAGAAGGAATGAGTCATCTAAAGCGGAGTTTTGAGCTAGAACAGCTGAGTTGGACCAGTCTGCCAAGAGTTCAAAAACAATTAAAAGGATGGATTTATTCCTCAGCCTCCTTGACAACAGTTATATATGGCAAATAAAAGCAACATTTACATCTTCTCTATGCAAACACATATTTTTTTTACAGACCTAAAAGGTGGGAATCCAAAGATCAGGCCTCAAAGAATCAGTGTGTGCCAAGTTCGTTTGCCTAAGATGTGCCCTTTTTGTAGTAGCCACACATTCTAGAAAGGGTAGCACGTTTCTGTAGTTCCTTTAATAAAGAAAATAAGACCATTCAGAGAGCTGAGTATGAATAAGCTTATCCATCCATTTATCCTCAGGGAAACTACAGTAATGACTTAGGAAGAAAATATGTTATTTCAATTAAGTGAAATTTTGGTATT
The DNA here is from genome assembly GCA_019843965.1 of Rhynchomys soricoides. Taxonomy (NCBI): domain Eukaryota; kingdom Metazoa; phylum Chordata; class Mammalia; order Rodentia; family Muridae; genus Rhynchomys; species Rhynchomys soricoides. The sequence goes on from JADRCH010000336.1 coordinate 903,025, forward strand.
GTTCATACAAAGTGACTATATCCATACATATGTATATATATACACATATATATATATATATATATATATATACACATATATCTATATAAGTGTGTGTGTGTATACATATATACATACACATATATACATACATGTATACATATACACACACATATATATGTGTATATATATATATATATACACATACATAGTGCTACAATTATACTGTCATAAATTTTTTTCAGGAGAAAAAAATCAAACACACACAAAATAATGGCAATAACTCTGAAATATGTTTACAAACATGTAAGAAACATATCAAGTAAGTCAATGGAAAATGCCACACAGAAACTGTTTATTTTTCAACAACAAAAACACCTGCTATAACTCAGACTTGATGTTAAAATACAGAGACTACAGTGATAAATAATTCTTCATATTTTCCCTTGGTATAATTATCTTGATCCTAAATTTCAGGATTGGAAAGTGAAATAGTTCACCTGCTTGCATTGGTAAGTTTAAGTAAGTCAAGTCACAGAGAGAATACAGAGAAACATTTACCTTGTCCAGGGACTGTACAACGAATTTTTCCCTTAAATCTCATTTAATTTCATTTTAAGAAGATGAAATGGAAGGACTGACTCATGAAATACCAGAAAGTATTACCAAAACTGAATACATGTCAGGCAGTAAAAATGAATCATGGCATAAGAAGCAGTTTGGACAAATCATGAATTTTACACATAAAACTGTTGTAACTGTAGGGAAGCCTGGATTGAAAGCAAGTTGTAATGATGAGAAATGAAGGGCCACACAATGCCCTGTGTACTTCAGTATCAAGCAAAACCCTGTTGATGGATTGCCAGCCAAGTAAACAGTTTGACCTCTAACAGTCTGAGTGGCAGTGATCGCAAACATCCATGGGCTTGTCTTCCCCAGAAATAACCTATGTCTGAACCTGCATGATTCATTTACTATTCATCAATACAAATTGTTTTGGATAACTGCTACCACATGCAAAGTATAGGGCAATTTCCTTAGACACTCAAGTAGTGCTAGATGAAAGATGAGCATTGGCAAAGTCAATGTGGCAAAATGAATGTACAGTCATCACGGTGGCCTCCTTTGTTGTTGTTGTTGTTTTGTTTTGTTTTCTTTAATGTCTGGGTTGCTCCTTTTGGTGTTGTCCTGCCCATGCTTCTGAATTTCCACAAATTTATATTTTATTTTCTTCATCTTCATGGATAGTTTGAGTACAGGCTTATTTAGGCATATATGAATTCATATGAGTGTGGTCATGAGCATGTGTGCACATGTATGCAGAGGCCAGAAGTCAACCTTGAATATTTTCTCAGGACCAACTCTATATGGCCACCAATCTCCCCACATAGACCTTTCTAGCCTTCCCAGCATGAGAATTATAAGATGTACCGTTATGCCTAATTAAATTTTATATTACTTCTGTAATATTCTGTAACTGAAATACTCACACTTATGCACAAGTAGTGTGCAAACCGGCCATGCTTTCTGCTTTAATTTCTAGCAACGTCTTATTGTAATAGATTCTTTGTAGCTCATTAATGACAAAGCAGAAAGTGCAATAGAACCTCAAATAATTTGTTTTCTCACAATGCAACATGGTAGGAAATTTAAATAGAGTAAAAGTTTATAATTCTGAAAAATGAAACTTTTTTTTTATAAAAGTAGTGATTTTCAAACAGTGTAATACTCTTCTTTCCTTAAAATAATTCTAAAACTTAAATATGTCTAGATGAGATTTAGTGGAACAGAATAATGCATAGGAATCTAAATAACGCATACGGATACATTTCATTTGGAAAGGAGGGCTAATCGGGAGGCCTATGATGACATACTGAATATTCTGCAGAGAAGGGTGTGACATTATGATAAGGTACACATTATCAGTAGAAAGGGATTTCAGGAGAAAACCAACATTACATGGTTTGCGTTCTAACAAAGGTAGTAATTCTTCAGTGCTTAATGGCTTGGCCCAGCAGCCACAGAAGATTTCTTATGGGGTAAAGGAGGGGAGCTATGTTTGGCATGCTTTGTATGAGAGAGAAGAATAACTAAACTAAACTAAAGTCAAATAAAGAAGAAAATAGCAAAGCCTAGTGAAAATGCTTATTAGCCTACTCAATACTTAGGCAAGCTAAACAATCATCAGTGGTGTTCAAGTGAGTTCAGTCAGAACCCTCTTGAGCACACAGGAATGGTGCCTGTTTCAATAAAAGTCCTGTGCTAGATGCTACTGAGATTCATTTATTTCAGACAGATTTTAGTATTTTCTCTTTACTAGTTAAATTTGCTCTTTGGCATTTTCATGCATGTATATATATTTCATTCTGATAATTCTCAGCCCCACCCTCCTTGGCCCCTACCCACCTACTTTCCTCCTTACAGTCCCCCTTTACAGATGCAAATGATCTGTTCTGAGACCCATTGAGTTTCACCTGGCAAACTGTATGACCAGGGGATTGGTAACATTTATTGGAGCCTGGTGGGCTCATCAGTGTCACACAACTGATTGTACTGACTACCAACATCTTGGAAACTATCAGTGTCAGTTGTTTAAGTGTAAGGTAGCAGGCTCCTAGATTCCTGTCCTCTCAATGGCTGAGGATTTGAAAGTCCAGTCTTGAGCATGCTTACTGTATGCCAGCACAGTTGAATAGAGTTCGCAACTTAAATAGCCATGTAATGTTCAACAGTGCCATTTTATAGCCCCCTTTCCTATCTTTCACCTCTTATATCATTTCTTCCCCATCGTAAATGTAATTATTCTTAAAGGGGACAGTATACATTTCTTGTTTATAGCTAAGCACTAAGCCTCCACTCACTTTCAGTACCATGGACACTCATGTGACTTACTTTGCTGCTTGCCTGCCTTTGCAAGAAGTGCTCCTTTGATTAAATCTGAGAATAACCTTTATCTATTGGTATAAAAGTAAATAGGTAAAAAGTGGTTTGATGCTGTCATGGTTTGAATATGCTTGGCCCAGGGAGTGGCACTATTTGGAGGTGTGGCCTTGTTGGAGTAGGTGTGTCACTGTAGACATGGGCTTTTACACCCAAGTCCTACCTACCTGGAAGCCACTATTCAGCTAGCAGCCTTCAGATGAAGATGTAGAACTCTTAGCTCCTCCTATACCACACCTGCCTGGAAGCTGCCATTTTCCTGCCTTGATGATAATGGAGTGAACCTCTGAACCTATAAGCTAGCCCCAATTAAATGTCCTTATAAGAGTTGCCTTGGTCCTGGTGTCCACAGCAGTAAAACCCAATGATACTGGTCTCTTCTTAATCATCTCTAATGTCTTAGCTCCAGCTACCCAGCATCAATTGTCCCAAGAGTCCCTTTTGAACTCTAAAGCCATAGCTACATGGCTGAAACTGCCTTGTTCTACTGCTTGCTGGGGCTGGAACACGGCCACACTATTCTATCACCAGCTTTCTGTTTTCCAACTCCCTCACTGCCTAGGCCTGTGTTTCCTGGAACTTACTCTGTAGATTGACCTTGCACTCAGAGATCTGCATGGCTCTGTCTACTGTAATGCTGGGATTAAAGGCATGTACCACTATGCTTGGATTTAAGCTTTTCTTCACCTAGGACCTGTTTTGTCCCAGGCTGTTTGTTTTTGTCTTCTGGGATTAAAAGTGTGTACCACCATACTGGATCTAAACGAAACTGGATGGGATCTTGTCCCCAAATCCCTTAATCTATTATCTCATAGAACATAGGATTCAGCTCTATTTCACTTACTGGTGCCTCTTTAGTACTTGAACCATAATAAGCTTGCTAATCTTGTTCAAAACTCTCTTCATAAGACTTAACCAGAAAACAAAGTCTCTGCTGGGCTTTTCGAGACTTCCTTTGTCTATGTAATTAATATAAATTTCTTTACCTTAGACTCAGATAGTCTCTTCAGATAAGGGAAAAAGCAACCACATTCTTCACCAAAATACCACAAAAACTATCTCTAGGTTACATACTGAAGTTCTTCTCCACTGAACCTTCTTGGGTCAGATCTGCACAGTTCAAATCAATCTCAACAACACAGTCTTTCACATTCTTACTAGAATAGCCCATTAAGCTCCATTTAAAGCATTCCACTTCTTTCCAAATCCAAAGTCCCAAATCCACATTCTTTCGAGACAAAACCATACTCAGGCTGATCACAACAATAGCCCAGTTCCTGGTACCAACTTCTGTCTTAGGGTTTTACTGCTGTGAACAGACACCATAACCAAGGCAAGTATTATAAAGGACAACATTTACTTGGGGCTGGCTTATAGGTTCAGAGGTTCAGTCTAGTATTATCAAGGCAGGACATGGGCAGCATCCAGGAAGGCTTGGTACAGGAGGAGCTGAGAGTTCTACATCTTCATCTGAAGGCAACTAGGACAAGGGTATTAAAGCCCACTTACACCCACAAGACCACACCTATTTCAACTTGGCCACACCTCCCAACAGTGCCACTCCCTGGGCTAAGCATAGGCAAGCTTTCACACTGCCCAAGTACTCAGAAGGTAAATCACACATCTGACACTAAGACTTTAATATCTTCATTTTTTAGATGAAAAAATTTCAGTATAGTGAGCTCTATTTTACTTTCTGTTTATCACATGTTGCTTAAAAAATTGTGATAGCTTCGATCTTCAGGAAGAATAGATCTGAATTCTAGTGTTTTGCCTTCCAGTGGGAAGACTTGGGGGTAGTATGACCACTAAAGTTATGAGATGTTCTTGAAAGCCACTGAGCTTTCCATGAGTAATGGACAAAGAAAGCAGAGACAAATTCTCAAGAGAAGAAAAAGATGAGTTAAAAATAATCACTTTACTTCTTACCTATTAGGATAATGATTTCTTTAAAGGGCTAAGTTTCAGAACAAATAAAATTAAGCCAATGATTGTGCAATAATTTCAATTGCCCATTTGTAGTAAAAACTCTTTGAGGTTACAAAGACTGCCATAGTTGGCAAAGATTCATTGATGCTCATAATGTATTTGAAATAATACAAATAATGTATTTGTATAGTGAAAATACACTAATGGGGAGAGCATTGCGTTTGCAATATTTGTTGAAGCTATGACAGAGAGAAGTAAATTTAACACTGAGTTTGCATCTGAGGCAAATAATTCAAGTCAAAATATAACGTGATCTGAATCTAAACCATTGACTTCTAGACTTTTACTTCCTTAAAAAGGATGTTTTAATTGACATAGCAAACCCTATCCTTTTTTTTAGTGGATATATGCTGATATCTGAGAAACTTAGGATATACAGGGCCATTTTCCTTTTGCAGAAAATGAGTGGCTTTTTTTCTTACTTCTGTTCAATATTATCTTTTTTAAAAAATTATCTTTAATCATTTTTTATAGTCCAGTCATTATCCTCCTCCCAGGCTGCCCTCTGACAGTTCCTCATTCCATTCCTCCTCCCCTGTCTCCAAGAAGGTATCACTGTGCCACCCTACCACACCAGACCTCCACACTCCATGAGGCTTCAAGTCTCTCCAGGGTTAGGTGCACCTTCTCTCACTGAGGCAAGACCAGGAACTTCTCTGCTGTATATGTGTCAGAGGCCCAATAGCAGCTGGTGTATGCTGCCTGGTTGGTGGCTCAGTGTCTGAGAGATCTCAGGGGTCTTGGTGGCTTGAGACTGCTTCAGCTTCTTCCAGCTTTTCTTTAATTCAACCATAGGGGTCCCCAGTTTCTGTTCATTGGATGGATGTAAGTATCTACATCTGACTCAGTTTCTTGATGGGCCTCTCGGAGGGTAGCCATACTAGGCACCTGTCTGTACGCACACCATAGCATCAGTAATAGTGTCAGGCCCTGGAGCCTCCCCTTGAGATAGATCTCAATTTGGACCAGCCACTAGACCTCCATTCCTCTGTCTCTTCTCCACTTTTGTCCCTGCAGTTCCTTTGGAAATGAACAATTGTGGGTCAGAGATTTTGGCTGTGGGATGTCAAACTCATCCCTCCAGTTGATGCCCTTTCTACTGGAGGTGGACTGTATGAGTTCCCTCTCCCCACTATTGGGCATTTCATCTAAGGTCCCTCCCTTTGAGTCCTGAAAGTCTTTCTCCTCCCAAGTCTCTGGTACATTCTAGAGGGTTTCCCCACCTCCCACCTCCCACCTCCCACTTCCCACCTTCCACCTCCCAAGGTGAGGTAGCCTGCTTCTGTTCTTCCTGCTGGCCCTCAGAGCTTCACTCTCATTCCCCACCCCCAAGACCTGATCATATTCCCCTTTTCCCCTCCATGTTCCCTCTCAGACCCAGCTGCCTGCCTCCCTCTGCTCCTCCCCCCCCCATGATGATTGCTTTCTTCTCCCTCCCAAGTGGGATTGAGTCATCCTTACTTGGGCCCTTCAGCTTGTTAAGCTTGTTAATATTCATTTTGGATATTAGCCCTCTGTCTGATATAGGGTTATTGAAAATTTTCCCCAGTCTTTAGGTTGCTTATTTGACTATGTCCTTTGCCTTACAGAAGGTTTCCAGTTTTATAAGGTCCCATTTGCTCTTAGAGCCTGAGCCACTGGAACTGGAATTCTGTTTAGAAAACCTACCACCACCACCCTCTGCCAAGGAGTTCGAGGCTCTTTCCCAGTTTCTCTTCTGATCAATGCTACTTCGGGATTTTGTTTCCAGGAAATTTTAATTAAAAGCACAAAAAAACTGATGGAAGCATAAGACCAGAAGTTTATATCATCAAACCTTCAATATCCGTAGTATCTTCTGGGGGCTTAGAACAATGTATTTAATCCTAGTGTAGAAACTGAATGAAGAACAGATATCAAGCTATGGCAACCTGTCACTTTTATATATAGCTCATCAGAGTCTGACTTTGGGGATAGGCTGCTATGTACTTACAAACCTCTCAGTGCCACCATCCCTTGATTTCCTACTCATAGTATGGCTAAAATATCCTTCATTTTCAAATTAACAAAGCTTCTCTTGTGAGTATGCTCATGACTTTCAAATGTCTATAATTGTTTCTTGAGGAAAGCATGCTATTGTCTCAATTTAAGCAAGGGAAATGCCTCTTTATGTATGTTCTTCTCATATTTATTTCCCCTCATCTATCATGTTGCCATGTATGATAGGCATGGCCTTTAAAAATGCCTCAATACCCATCTCATCTCTGTACCATATCAAATTCATGAATACCACTAATCATATTCTCAGGTTAACTAACACATCTGGAAGATTCAGTCTTCAATGGGAATGAGATTTCAGTAAAATCTTGCTGATTTATGAAACCACCTTGTTTGAAATGCACCAGATTTCCATCCTGCACTCCTCTTCACATAAAGTAAGCTGCATTTTTCTCAGCCTTGCTTGTAGTTCTTGTGAATTATTTTAGTATTATTTTCCCATAATCAGCATCCTAACTTTCATTCCTATGCTTGAGTGCATCAGCTGTTACAGTAGTATCCTGTTGCTCTTCTGTCTTCTGACCTATCCAGCATGTCACAAGTGAAATTTCATGCTGAAAACACTGATTCCCATGACCACACTCTTACTTTCCTCTTATTTAGTTGTTCCCATCTGAGCAATGACTCTTTACATGTTATTCAATGCACCCCGAAATCTCATTTAAATGTCCCATTTCCGTACTGTATCCATTTGTTTCCTCATTCCACATAGACTTTTTATGCCGGTGGTGTGTAATGGCAACTCACTGTACTCCTCCTCACCACTGTGTCTGAGGAAATACCTACTGGCAGGCCTTTAGTCACACTATTGGCATCAGTTGAAATGCTAGCCATATTACAGACATTATTTCTAGTCTTTAGAGGAAATATTTTGCCTATCAGTTTATAAGAGAAGAAAGTAAGCCAACTAATATCATAAAATTCGCATAAGATTGCATCACTCTGATGGCAATGGCAATCACAGGTGGCTGCCTGCTGAGTGGTTTAAAAATTCTGTAAGCTTCTAGTTATCTTTGGCTATGTTATAAATGTCTGTGAAGAGCTTGAAATTTTATCTATATTTGTATGCCTAGCTAAAGTCAGAATTACATTATCTTCATCTCCATGTAAAGATTTTCCCTCTGTCCTCCTTCAATATCTCTCTCTCTCTCTGTCTCTGTCTCTCTCTCTCTCTCTCTCTCTCTCTGTGTGTGTGTGTGTGTGTGTGTGTGTGTGTGTGTGCATCTGTGTGTGACAGAATGGGGAGGAGATTCATTTGATATTTGTCAAAATATATTATGCAACACTTTTTGCTAGTCAAAAAGTGTTCTTTTTATTCATTCTATTGCCTTCCAGGGCAATTCTCAGGAGCATCTCTCTACAATACTGTGTTGGTTTAAATTACTAGATCCATGAGTGAGACTGAATAATTAAAGTGGTCATTAAACAGTTTATTGGAGAAAAGATAATTCAACTGTGATAAGATGGTATTTTCTACCAGAACAATAATGGGAAAAATGCAGTCAAGGAGACAGATTATTCTCTCTTTCTGCTACTTTTATGGGTTCTATAATGCTTTTGACCCACTGGCAGGAAGAACATAGAGCTTCAATGAGTAAGAATGCCTTGCAACATAGGTTGGTAACAGGGAGCTGTGCCTTTGTGAATGATAAGTTTTAGTTTGTTTGTGGCAGTGTGAGGAGAATTGAAAGGATGGGTAGACTAGGTTCATTTGGTTTGAGCAGTAGACATAGAGCCAAAGTTGGTCTGCATAGTGAAGGTTGCATATAGATTTTGAAGATAAAATTTACTCATCAAGATTGCATGTAATATCTGAAAGCACTAGTAACACGTGGATAAATTTAAATCCTAAATAAATATAATAAAACAAGAGATTTCTTCTTTTTCATTAGCCAGGTTTAAAGTTGCTCCCAGAGTCATGTGAAGCTAGTAAGTTCCGTGGAGGAATGTGCTAAAACAAAGCATCTTCATCAGTCCAGAAATTTTCATTGCACAGTTGTGTCTAAAGCACAAATACTCTACGGGATTTTCTTTTTGAGTGTTCACAGTATGGAAGGGTTTGGAGGGAAAAAAGAAGGAAAGATGCTATAATCATAATATAATCTAAAAAAATTAATAAAAGAAACATTAAAATTTTTAGCTTGTCTTTGTGATTTGGATTTTACATAAGCAGTACCCATATTTGAAACCTTTAGGATGTCACTAAGCTAGAATGAAGCCATTAAGATATACTTACTCCAGTCTAACTGAAAGGTGATGTGAGGCTGTGGTTAGAAGGCAGCTACCTACAAGCCATAGACAGACACTATGGAAGGCACAAAACATACACACAACTTGCTCTTGGTGCTCTACCCCATAGAAGAAGTTAGATTTTAAAAAAAATTCCTATGCCAAGGAGGGAAGACGAGAATGGGTGGGTGAGTGGGAGAATACCCCCATAGTGGTGGGGTGAGGAAATGGGGAGGTTCCAAAGGGGAGATCTGGAAAGGGGGAAACATTTGAAATGTAAATAAAGTAGGAAAAATTTTTAAAAAAATGTTCCTATATAAGTATGTGAGATTAGTAAAGACCTTTTCCCAATCTGTAGGTTGCCATTTTGTCCTATTTACAGTGTGCTTTGCCTTACAGAAGCTTTGTAATTTTATGAGATCCCATTTGTCTATTCTTGATCTTAGAGCACAAGCCATTGGTGTTCTGTTCAGAAACTTTTCCCCTGTGCCCATGTGTTTGAGATTTTTCCCCATTTTCTCTTCTATTAGATTCAGTGTATCTGGTTTTATGTGGAGGTCCTTGATCCACTTGGACTTGAGCTTTGTACAGGGAGATAGGAATGGATCAATTCTCAATCTTCTACATGTAGACCACCAGTAGAATCAGTGGATCTCTGGTGGAGTTTTTTTAGTCACTTAAGTATACCATCATATCATCTGCAAATAGTGATATTTTGATTTCTTCCTTTCCAATTTGTATCCCTTTGACCTCCTTTTGTTGTCTAATTGCTCTAGGTAGAACTTCAAGTACTATATTGAATAAATAGGGAGAGAGAGGGCAACCTTGCCCAGTCCCAGATTGCTTCGAATTTCTCTCCATTTAGCTTGATGTTGGCCACTGGTTTGCTGTATATTGTTTTTACTATGTTTAGATATGGTCCTTGAATTCCTGATCTTTCCAAGACTTTCATCATGAAGGGATGTTGAATTTTGTCAAATGCTTTGTCAGCATCTAATGAAATGACCATGTGGTTTTTTTCTTTGAGTTTGTTTATATAGTGGATTATATTGATGGTTTTCCGGGTATTGAACCATCCCGCATCCCTGGGATGAAGCCTACTTGACCATGGTGAATGATCGTTGTGAGGTGTTCTTGAATTTGGTTTGAAAGAATTTTATTGAGTATTTTTGCATCGATATTCATAAAGGAAATTGATCTGAAGTTTTCTTTTTTAGTTGGGTCTTTGTGGGGTTTTGGTATCAGTGTAACTATACCCTCATAGATTGAATTCGGTAGTGCTCCTTCTGTTTCTATTTTGTGGAATAGCTTGAAGAGTATTAGTATGAGGTCTTCTTTGAAGGCCTGATAGAATTCTGCACTGAACCCATCTGGTCCTGGGCTTTTTTTTTTTTTTTTTTTTTTTGGTTGGGAAACTTTTAATGACTGCTTCTATTTCTTTAGGGATTATGGGACTGTTTAGATGGTTTATCTGATCCTGATTTAACTTTGGTAATTGGTATCTGTCTAGAAACTTGTCCATTTCCTCCAGATTTTCCAATTTTGTCGCATATAGGCTTTTATAGTAGAATCTGATGATATTTTAAAATTTCCTCAGAATCTGCTGTTATTTCTCCCTTTTCATTTCTGATTTTGTTAATTTTCATACTGTCTCTGTGTCCTCTGGTTAGTCTGGCTAAGGGTTTATCTATCTTGTTGATTTTCTCAAAGAATCAGCTCCTGGTTTTGTTGATTCTTTGTAGAGTTCTTTTAGCTTCCACTTGGTTGATTTCAGCCCTTAATTTGTTTATTTCCTGCCTTCTACTCCTCTTGGGTGTATTAGCTGCTTTTTGTTCTAGAACATTCAGGTGTGCTGTTAAGTTGCTAGTATATGTTCTCTCCAGTTTCTTTTTGAAGGCATTCAGAGATATGAGTTTTCCTCTTAACATTGCTTTCAATGTCTCCCATAGGTTTGGGTATGTTGTACTTTCATTTTCTTTTTAAATTCTAGGAAGTCTTTAATTTCTTTCTTTATTTCTTCCTTGACCAAATTATCTTTGAGTAGAGCATTGTTCAGCTTCCATGTGTATGTGGGCTTTCTATTGTTGTTTTTGCCATTGAAGATCAGCCTTATTCCGTAGTGATCTGATAGAAGGCATGAAATTATTTCAATCTTCTTATATCTGTTGGGGTTTGTTTTGTGACCAATTATATGATCAGTTTTGGAGAATATACCATGAGGTGCTGAGAAGAAGGTATATTCAAGGTATACAAGGAATTCAAGAAGCTAGACTCCAGACATCCAAATAACCCTATCAAAAAATGGGAAACAGAGCTTAAACAGAGAAACTCGAATGGCTGAGAAGTACCTAAAGATATGCTCAACATCCCTAGTCATCAGGGAAATGAAAATTGAAACAACCCTGAGAGTCTACCTCATACCAGTCAGAATGGCTAAGATCAAAAACTCAGGTGACAGCAGATGTTGGCAAGGATGTGGAGAAAGAGGAACACTCTTCCATTGCAGGTAGGAATGCAAACTGATACGATCTTTCTGGAAATCAGTTTGGTGGACCCTCAGAAAAATGAGGACCCAGCTATTCCACTCCTGGGCATATACCCAGGAGATATTCCAACATGTAATAAAGGCATATTTTCCACTATGTTCATAGCAGCCATATTTATAATAGCCAGAAACTGGAAACATCCCAGATGTCCCTTAACAGAGGAATGAATACAGGAATGGAATACTCTTCGCTGTTAAAAACAATGACTTCATAAAATTTGCAGACAAATGGATGGAACTTGAAAATATCATCCTGAGTGAGGTAACGCAGTAACAAAAGAATGAACACTCATTGATAAGTGGTTATTAGCCCAAAAGTTCGAAATACCCAAGAGTCACTTCACAGCAACAGTAGGGATGAGTGTGAGGACCCAGATGGAGGACTTGGAGAAGGAACTGAAGAAGCTGAGGGAGTTGGCAGCCCCAGAGAGGGAGCAACAGTGGCAACTGGCTTGACCCCTCAATACTCCCGGAGACTGAATCACCAACCAAAGAATACACATAGAGGGACCCATCGTGCTGGCCACATATGAGGCAGAGGAGGGTCTTGTTAGTCATCAGAGGGAGGAGAGGCTCTTGTGCCTGAGGGTGTTAGATCCCCCAGTATAGGAGAATGCCAAGGAGGGAAGAGTGCATGGGTGGGTGGGTAGGTGAATAACCCATAGTGGCAGGAGGAGGGAGTAGGGAATGGGGAGGTTCCAAAGGGGAGACCTGGAAAGTGGGAAACATTTGAAAGGTAAATAAAGTACTAAAAAGAAAAAAAAGTACGTGGGAGTCTGTTGAGTCCTCCTGGAATGTCACAGAACTTGGGGAAGTCTGGAAAAACTCCTGATATCAGCCATTATGACAATCACTGTGCCTATGACACTTAAGTTTACTAGTGATAGTGTACATAGTTCTCAGACTAATTTTTAATTTAAAAATATTTCTTAATCAAATGTTTTAAATTTGAAACTAAAATTCTTTCACCTTCTGAGAAAAATTACAGTGTAAGTAATCAAATGTAGTTCATTGAAATAAACCTGCATGTGTTTAAGCTGTCTCGCTTGGCGTAGGTAGTTTGCTATAGCAGTCCAATAAACTTAATTCAAGTATACTCCTTTGTTTTGCTAAAGTGGGTTATATTACTGTTAATTAAAACTGGCAAATTAAAAATATACCAAAGATGTTTTCTAAATTTTTATTTATATCAGATATTTAAACAGTATGCATTTTCCAATGTCACCTACTTCTTGGCAACTGTGTTTTTCCTGGTGTGTAAATATTCATTCACATTATAGCTGGTGAACTGGAAATTGCATATCGAAACAATATTCCTTACACCTATTTTTCACCTATGAATATAAATGAAAACATAAAGCATAAATCTTTTATGGTATATATTGGTACATTTTTGATACTAGATGAAATTCTCAGAGACTGGGTAGTTAATAAAGCAAATTAATTTTTTCACTATTTTAGAGATTCAAACTTCAAGATCAAGGTACTGGTGCATTCAGTAGTCAGATGAGGACTGCATCCTTGGAAAAGAAAGAATGCTGTGTTTTCTCATATGCTCTCTGATGCTCAGAGATTAATAATTGGGAGAACAAGATAACATATACCATGTTGTTTATTCAGTGAAGGCCATAATCTTCTTGATAAGAGTGAAACTCTCATAACCAGATCACTTATCACTATCACAAAGGGGTGGAGTCGATGCACAGTCAAAAATAACATGATATTACAGTTCACTGAGTAACTTATAAGTAATAATGAAAATAAGATCATCATTCAGATTTTATCATTCCAAAGTCTATAGTTTATCAACTTATATGAATGCCAAATTAGAATTCAATGATGTAAATAAATTAGAGTAAGTTCTCACAGACTTTGTCATGAGGTATTGATGTACACCACAAGAGACACTGTCAGCAAGCTGGACATCCAGGAAAACCAGTACTTGTTCATACTCTGAAACCAGAGAGTTTTTGCACTGTCCAGTATGAGTGTAAAAGTCCAAAACCCAAGTTCACTAAGTGTAGAATGTTTCAGCTCAAGCCAAAGACATGAAACTTTCTTCTCCTTCCCCTTTAAATGCTGTCATTGTCATGATTGAATCAGCACACATGCAGACTGGCTCTACTACCAACAGCTGCTTTGGAAAACACCACTTGTTGGTAGGCACTGACATCTTGAAGAGTTATAGAAAGCCCATGACTCATAGCACAGAAAATAGAAAGCAAAGACACACCATGTAAGACAGAAAAAAACTGTCTTAAAGTAGTCCCCTCCTTGTTACTAAATCTTAGCTTTTTTGTTGTTGTTGGGTTTTTTTGTTTTTTTTTTTCTTCTTAATAAAAGAACTGTAGTATTTGGTCATGACATTACTGTCTGTGTAGAACCACCTATTATGAAATTGGTTGCATAAGGAACCACTCAGTCACAAATTGGCTTAATGGGAGTCTGTTCTGTAGTGGGAATATTCTATCTGAAATGTGATCAATGCATGATAAAAAGGCACCAGAGAGCTGCATTACTGACAGCTTAGTCACCAAGACTTCTACCATAGCTGTTGCTTATACCCAGGAAATGAACGAGGAGCAGGGTCAAGTAAGTTCATAGCTAGGTCAGCTTGATATGTAGAGCTAAACCAAAAGTAAATTGCTGCTGTCTTACTTTCCTTTTAAGTGGTTTACCTAAAAGTCAGCTGTCATCAAAGCTCTCTCAGCAAAGTATACGACCATGGTAACTGTAGGTGATTGTCTACGTTGTGTGAAAAGCAGAATGACCTTAGATAAGTTAGAGTCTTATACACATAAGTATTTACAAAGAAATTGTCTCATACTCTGTGTCCTGGAAATGAAATTACTTTAAAGTTATGGACAAAATGTTTTAGAGGCAAGGATGAATAAAACTGTTGAAGATTTTAATTTCATGGCAATACCTAATAATGAGAATCCACCATGGAGTGGCTCTAAGTAAACACTAGGCAGAATCATTTTTCCAGTTAATATCAATTCAGCTCATGTCAATAGATTCTCCAGTGCTATAACAATGAATTAAGGAAAGAATAGCCATGGTGGTAGGGATAGAAACTGTGCATGTACCTGTCAGCATCACCTATTACATACACTATACGTAATGTAGTTACTACTTCTTCTAGATTTTCTGCCTCTCCATAAGAAAAATAAAGTGACCCATCCAACAGTGTAATTCCTTCAGGAGATCAATCAACAGTCTCTTAGTGGAGTGATTACACTGAATTATTTCTACTTTGGAATGGACTGCCATGGCTGTGAAACATGCAATATGAATTTATGCTTTTATGTATTCAGATTCCCTTTGTCATAAGACCAGTAGACATGGAAAGAAATCCTCAGAAGAGTGGGAATGAACTACCTACCATCAGCAGCTATGACCATAGTTATGCAATAAAATGAGGCAGTAATACCTTGGCACCCAGATCATATGGCATGTTTAAAGATACTTCCTGTTCAATTTTACTAGTAAATAGCAAAGGCAGCAGCCACGGTACAAAAAGGGTGTGGGAGCAAGAACTAGTAACTCTCAATGATGATAGTTTTCTTCATCTCAGCAGATAAGATAAGCTAGAACAAGTATTTTAATAATGTATCAAAGTCATTTTCCATGGATTACCCATGTACTTTGCACCAAAAATCCCTAATCTCATCCAACTTTATGGTTTGATGTGAATTTGGTTAGTTAATTCAGTACTGTTCCCATTTCAAAAGTCTCCCAAATGTTATCACCACTGGAAAATCTGAAAGAAGTCATGACCCAGTGCTGTTCCAGAGAAAGACAACCTAGAATAAATAGCAGAATTGTATATGATGAATAGTGGTTGTAGGCTCAAGGACAGCATGGTAGCATAGACAATATGTTTCTCAAGAACTGAGAGTAGTCAGAGCCATGGGATAAGCACATATGTGTGCTAAACACTAAAGCTGGTTATTGTTATAGGAGACAGGGAAGCTGTAATGTAAGCACAGGTGCTTGGCTGTACTGGCTGGTTTCGTGTGTCAACCTGAACCAACGTAGTCATAAAAGAGGAAAGAACCACAGTTGAGAAATGGCTCCATTAGCTTTAGCTGTATGGTATTTTCTCAACTAGGGATCAATAGGGGAGGGCCTAGCCCATTGTGGGTGGTGCCACTACTGGGCTGGTGGTCCTGGGTTCTATAAGAAAGCAGGCTGAACAAACCATAAGGAGCAAGTCAGTAAGCAGCACCTTCCATGGCCTCTGCATCAGCTCTTGCCTCCAGGTTGAAAGTTGAAACACTGCTTGAGATCCTATCCCGACTTCCTATAATGATAGACATTTAAACCAAATAAATCCTTTCCTCCTCAACTTGCTTTTTGGCCACGGCATTTTGTCCTAGCAATAAAACCCTAGCTATGACAACTGCCATGAGGAAGAAATTATTCCCCTGACTGACAGATCTTTGTTCTTGCCTACTCTTTGTGCAGAAATTATCCTCACCCATAAGAACCTCCTCATACAGAATAATACCTTCTCCTTACTGTAACCCATATTTCAATGTCTCGTTCTTGAAAAGGATAAATGGTCTCGTTTTCATTACTTATTTCAACATAAGCCCAAAGGATCATCTTAGCTTCAAATCTCCTAGGGATTGCCTGACTCTCCATTGCAACTGAATTGCAACACACTTTTTTCTTCTAACAATATTTCCTCGTTAATTTACCTGATTCTTCCAAAGGAAACGTTCTAATTCAGCTCTTGCGAGTGTTGTTTTTTAGGGTTTTTTGGGGTTTTTTTTTTGTTGTTGTTGTTGTTTTTTTACATTGAGGTGAATTTAAACTGCAAGTAGAGCTCAACAACATAACATTTGTCTGGCATGAAAGTATCTTGGATTCAATCCACAGGATAGAAGGAAAGAAAAAGGCTGCATCACTTACCTAGATGGATGAGGCAGTTAGAACAAGGAAGCACACAGAGAGCACATAAACTGATCTGCTTTCTTCATTAAAATGTGGACACCGTGAGAAAGACCCATCTCTAGAGCACAAAGACATTCTTATTCAGGAAAAAAGGAAACATGAATGAAAACTAGAAATGGATGTTGAGCAAGGCAAGTGATTCAAAAAGCCAACAAAAGTAGAAAGTATGTTTTGAGAATCACTGAGAAATATTTTTGATAGCTAGGGGATAATGACAGAATTGTTGATGAAGTCTGTAATAGGTAGGGAATCATTTGTGGTTGTTCATTCCCAATAGAAAGGATTAATTATTAATCTTATGTATGGAATAATCAGGCAAACTGAACAGGAATAGAGCAGACTCTAACACCAGGAAACTTAATCAGAAGCTGTTGTAAAACACTCTTATAAACGATTGTTATATATATCCAGTCATCATTAAATATAATAATATCCTGATTCATTAACAGTACATAGGCTAAATAAAGATAGATATCAATTGCATCACAAACATATTTGTATTACTTATTACTTAATATAAGCAGTATCATCTCACTGTACCATCTGAAATACTGACTCAGAGAAGCAAACTTTGATGTGGTACCTCAAGATCAAAAGATTGCTTTCTGGAAGCACCAAAAGACTTGAGCTCTCCAGAGTATATGCCCTGCTCAGCATTCCCTGAAGTGCACATCTGGGTACCATTAGCAAAGGAAGAATGCTTTGTCTGGCGTTCCATGGGGATAGACAAGTAGAAAGGTCATTGCTAAGGCAGCAGGGACTCCAAATGTCCAGGGACCCCATGCTAGAAATCAACACCTCTTCTGATATATGAAAATAAAATAGAGAACCAAACACAGGACTGTTTGCCTAGATAATTTTTAGCAGAAGATAGCTTCTGTAATCAGGCTCATGTAACAGTTCCAAGGAGAGCCAAGTCAATGACTGTAAAAACCCAGGCAATTAATAGTGACAAGAGAAAATAGATAGATAGATAGATAGATAGATAGATAGATAGATAGACAGACAGACAGACAGATAGATAAATAGATTGAAATTCGGTAGTAAAAGGCAGATCATTATAGACTATAACAATAAAACATGTAAAATAATGATAAATACAAATTTTAAATCACCTAAGGTCTCC
Organism: Rhynchomys soricoides; assembly: GCA_019843965.1. Taxonomy (NCBI): domain Eukaryota; kingdom Metazoa; phylum Chordata; class Mammalia; order Rodentia; family Muridae; genus Rhynchomys; species Rhynchomys soricoides. The sequence goes on from JADRCH010000336.1 coordinate 920,832, forward strand.
ATTAGGAGATTATCCAGAGAACTTAGGCATAAGCAGTCTGAGGAGAATTACTTGCACTGCTCAAGTTTGTGGTAATATTGTGAGTTAAAGTAGCAAACCTTAACTCATTCAACCTCAAGTTCATTTTCTTTCTTGTAAAAGAGATGCCAAAAGAAAGATATCATCACATATTTTGAAGGATGTAATGCCTGAAAGGTCATGTTCAATGATTATTCTTAATGATCACACCCTTCAACAGAACCTTTCATGGTGTGTGTGTGTGTGTGTGTGTGTGTGTGTGTGTGTGTGTGTTTGTGTGTGTGTTACAATCTCTCACAATGACCAGTGTATACAGTTCTAACATGATGGGTTTTGGGATAGTTTCATGTTTCTTGCTTTCAAAAACAAACAAAATTTGTTGTTTTAACATCTCAAAGACCTAGTTGGCTTTAGTTAGTAATCTGGTGAGAAAGACTTGGAAACAAAAACACAGAAACTATCAAAACTACATATAGTCCTGGACAAAAGCTATGGGTGTATTTATAGAGTGCAAACGGCATAATATACTGTCAATTCTTTGCTGGAATGGTACATGTAGGAAACCTGAATATTTGTGTAGATTGTATATTCGGCCTATGAGACAAAAACAGGCTAAAGGTAATTTAGTGTACTAAGCCTTTCATTCTGAGGTGGAAGCCTGTCTCCTGGGCTGTTCATAAGTAATGTATCAGGGCAGATCTCCTTCCTTTGGGACTTTCTCTTTGCATAGTAAAAGCAATGGCAAATGATTTGTAAAAATCTTTGCATATGTACCTTTCTGAGTCTTTACTCAGGACATTTTGACTATGTTTAGGTATCTTCAGCTCAACATATTTAATGTGTAAAAGTAAACAAAGTAGGGATGAGTACTTAGTTTGGTGGCCCATTTCCTTGTATGAATATTCAAAAACCCACCTGTTCAAACTTTACACATGATCTCTGCAGAACAGCAATGACAGCTTGATCATCTAGTTTTATTCCAGTATTTTATAATTAAATACACCCTGGAAGCCTACAATGTGCAGTGTAAGACATACTTGCTGGTACAGGCAGATAGCTGTATATATAAGAAGAATATTGTTTGACAGTCTACTAAATACCTTTTGCTTCAGATAAACAAAAAACAGTGCAAAAATCATCTCTTCCCTTAAGCCAGGGAATTTTCAAGAATTTTATGGTGTTAGTGGGGTAGCTAAAAAATATGGAACATGGGTATATTTAGTATTTTGATTATCAGAATTGAAACTTTTTTATGCATTTTAAAACGTTTGTCCTTATTCCCTGAGTATCAACTGAGTCTGTGTACTCCTTCTGAGCAGCTGTTGCTTAATGGCCCTAAAGAATTAAGTGCTGCCCACATTGAGCACAGGTCAGTGTCCATACAAAGTGGGTCTTCAATTAACATTGATGGATTGACTTTCTCATAGGCAGTAAAAGCTCAGTTCATAGTGATGAATCCTATGAGAATAAAAATCCATAAATTAAGATACTGAACCTAGAATTTTATATTTATAGCTATAAAATATGTATAAATATGGAAAGCCTGTCCTTTGGTTCTATTATTTAAATGTTTTCTAATTTATTGACATTAAGAGATTTTCAATATTTGTGCCAATCTAAGAATAGGCAAAATAGGATTTGAATAGCATCAGACATTTTTGAGGCTGAGGAATAATTATGAAAGGAAATAATTATGATGAAGAATCTGAAAAACAAAGTATCTGAAGATTAAAATGCAAGCGTTTTTGATTAATAGTAAATACAATGCCAGTAATAAATGTTTCATGTTGGTATGAAACATTTCACTTGAATGGCCCATCACAGACTGTCTTGAATTTCAAGATTTTGAATGCTTTCCCTGTGTTTTCTGCTAGACTTTCAGGCAGGTAAGCATGATTTCGAAGATGGGCCAGATGTGACCATTTAATTTGAAAGCATAATGAGTTTCCTCTTAAGCTTCCATTGGAGTTGCATGGTTTTCCCTCTTGATCAGGTGACAGATGGAAAAGATCCCCTTAGTCAAAGCAGAATTGGGAGTGCAGGATAGACTGCTGCCTGCTGTAGTGAGCACTGCTCTTATGTCCTATATCTAAACTACTGCTGTGCTCTGTGCTTGAAAAGTTTGAGCAAATCAATTGCCCAGCCTCGACCATCAAAAGATGGGAAGTGGAATTAGTTCAGAGAGCAAGGAGTCAGCCAAAAGGTCCAAAGAACTGGAAAAGAAGCTTCAGGAAGATGCTGAACGGGATGCAAGAACTGTGAAATTGCTGCTACTAGGTAAAATGTTTCTCTTTTGCTTTCAGCATCTGATTTTTTCTTCATTTATGACAGACACATTTGCTTTTTTCAAATTTTAAATGTATTACTTCATGGAGGATTTAATATAAAAATATGTTTGGAATTCTGATTTCACATGTACCCTATATATATTTTGTAATTTATTTTATGAATCACAGTTTTACATTGTTTAACAAATAAATATCAGATGCCTCAGTTTATGTCTTTCACAGACTACAGAGTGTCATTCCTCAAAGAAGAATCATCCATATTTGTTATTTTGTTATATTCTATTGTTTCCCAAATAAGAACTAAAATACTTAATAACAAGTCAAAAATGTCTACTCTTTGTTTAGACAGAAATAAGTTGAGCACTGGCATCAAGATTGATATACTATAATCAATTATTCTCAAGTTTTATCAAAATAATAACAAGGAACTTAAATTATATCATGAATATTACTATACACTTAAAAATATGACATTTAGTTCCTTATATATTCATGCATGGCACAAATTATATGTCTACTTTTCATCCCTTCCAAGCAAAGGATAAAGTTTTATGATAACTATAATTTCAATAATTGCTCAATTAACTAAATGAAATATAATAATCTGTGTGCCACATATTTTTCAGAAACTGCTTAACACATAGTGGACACTGACATAAAACAATACAATTTGTAACTCCTTGTGAGAGAAAGAAGCTGGCAGAGTTGGGCATACTAATTGTTTTTAACTCAGCAACATGTGAGATTTAAGGGAAATTTGACTGTGGACTTCTGAACAAGGTAGAAAAGGTATAATTTAGGGTATTAAAACCCATGATATTTTTCACACAAAGATATGGCAATATGTATTAGATAAATATATTGTGTACTACAGGAAAGGACCCAGCAAGAGGCATTGTGTAGATTCAGTCTTCATTTTCTTGTTTGTGTTTTCAGTTTCAGAATCAGGCTTTAGGCCAACTAATCAGCCAATTAGCTTTGGTTTTAAAACATTAACATTATATTAAAATATTGTGTAAATGATTCTTAAAATTAACAAAACTCTCAATGCAGAAACAAATCCAAACAAGAGTTCTAACTTATTGACAGCTATGTATTTACCCTGATGAAAGCAAAGTAATTCATTATTTCAAGATTGTGGATTTATCATTTTCTGTGCTCTCTCTACCAAGTTAGTTTCAACAGCTACCTGTAGGCTGTGTCTCTTGTTTCTCGATGAAAGGGACCCTCCTTCCTTCCTTTAGTTCTTTGGCAATCCATGCCCATTGCACTACAAATGTTCACTTAGAAACCGACCATTTAGGAAGAAGATTGGTAAGTGATTTGAAACCATCAATCATATTTTCCTAATTACAGAGAATTATCAGAGGCTCTATCCCAGAGTCTAAATAATATAGACCTGATAGGAGTAAATCAAATATAGGAGGAAGTCAGGCATTTCCTTTAGTGCCTTTCATGTTCTCTTGCACTGGCACAATAGAGTGAGGCTTCACGGACATGCAACCACTGCTGTCTGCTTCTTTCTTGTGAACACAACTGATCAACTTCTTCAAGCTGATCAATTTCTTCAAGCTCCTGCCTCTTTGGCTTCCCTACCCTTGCAGGCTGTACCTTGAGTTGAGCCAGAATAAACCATTTCTACCTTTAAAAAAAAAACACAATAAGTAAATAGAAGGTAAGTTTAAATGAGATAAATTTCAAAAACAATGAAATGTTTTCAACACACCATTTAGAAATATTTTCTCTTATTTTACAAAAACACAAATTGTAAGCCAAATCTCTGAAATGGATCTATTACCAGTTACAATGACAATACTGTTAAACATCTACAGAGGTATAATGCTTGAGGTTGGTGTGCTGGAGTAACTGAACAATTGCACAGGATATTGGGCTGGAGAAGAACAAGGTAAAATAATATGGAGAGATGACTGAAAACAAGTCAATGAAAATCAAGACCCCCAAACAGGAAGGTGTAATGGAGAAAACTGGGTTTTCCCAAATTATGAATCATGAGTTGACAGATTATTATTTGCATTGGCTTCTATAACCAGAAATGCTAAACACTCTAGAGAGATAGACATCAGGTCGCAACTTGTTACATATAAAGCTCTCAAATGGAAAGAAAAGCATTCCAATTGCTCTTTAAAAATTAACAACTTATTGGGCTTCATTAAGTTGAAAGAGAAACTTTTATTAACAGAGATGAGAAAGAATCATCAGTAATAATATTATATCTTTTATTTATCCAAGATGATAAGAGTTTTATATATCCATTTTAATGCTACTATATTATTGCAACCAACTACACACACACACACACACACACACACATTCTATATCTATCTATCTATCTATCTATCTATCTATCTATCTATCTGCTGAGCTACTCAGATTTAATTTAATAAGTCACTCTTCAGTTTTCCCTATATTGATTTATATCTGAATCTCTTGACTATTTTTTCCTTTTGAACTCTAAACTCTATATTTAGTTTAGATGTCAAATTCAAAACAATAAAATCTATTTTGTTTTCTCTTTTAACTGAGCTCACATTATCTACACTGTATTTTTCATCTTTAACTTGGCTTTGTTAAGATATCATACAATGTCTTATAGAAATAACCTTAGCCTTCCTACCCTCTCACCCTAGAAAAGACTTGGGTTCTCACTGAAATAATATTAATACTCTTTAATAGAATAAAGATAATAGTAAAAGAGTAAAGGACTTAAGATAATGACCAAGCTTAACCTTGGTAGTGGCCAAGTCTAAATTCAATCTTATACTTACAAAAAAGAGAAATAAAAACAAAAACATAAAAACAAACAACAACAACAAAAAACATGGTGTAATCTATCTTAATTTGATCTTCACTATGTAATTAATTTCTGGATGCAAAAAACATAGAACATGAAGTTTCCTATTTATCATGCACTGGGAAGCAGAGGGAAGCGTGTGTTAATGGAAATAGGTCTCAGTGAGGCTAAAGGACCGATCCCCTCTACATGTCCTTTACCTATGTTCTTGTCCCTGTTTTTTTTCCTCTCTCAGTTTACAATCACTTTTTACAATTGAATATATGTTCTTTTCCTATATATTGTAATTACTATTACCATCCCTCTACTCTTCCCAGTCCCCCCCCCACCTCCCTTCCCCTGGGTAACGATTCCTTTTTTGTCCCTGATTAGAAAAGAAGAGACTTCTAAGAGATAACAACCAAACATGACAAAATAAAATATAACAGAATACAGCAAAAATTATCATTTCAAAGGTAGACATGACATCCCAATAGGAGGAAAAGACTCCCAAGAATAGGCACAAGAGTCAGAGACACACTCATTCTCACAGACATGATTGCTATTAAAATACTAAGCTAATGACTATAATATATACACAGAAGACCTGGTGCAGACCCATGTAGGCCCTTTGACTGCTGCTACAGTCTCTGTGAGTCCATATGGACCTTGCTTGATTGATTCAGAGGAGGGCCTTGCTCTCTTGGTATCATCCATATCCTCTGGCTCTTGCAAACTTTCAATCTCTTCATTTAGAAGAGCTATAAGGGGAGATAAATATATCTCTTTCTGAGTAATATCTAGCTGTGAATATTTGTATTTATTTCCATCTGCTTCCAGAAGTCGTCTCTCTGATGATGACTGGATAAGACACTGATCTGTGTATATCATGAGGACTCCTTTTATTATTTTTTTTTTACCAGTTATGTTTGATTTTAGTTCTCTGGGCTATCTAGTCTCTGGTTCTTAGTTACAAAAGCAGTGTTGGGTATGGTTCTTTTTCAAGGAGTGGGCCTTAAGTCAAATGAGACATTGGTTGGTTACTCCCACAAGTTCTATGCTACTACCGGCCTAGATATTTTGCAGGCAGAAGAACTTGTACATCAAAGGTTTTGTGGCTGGGTTGGTGTCCATGTTCCTCTTTCTTTAACCTACAAAGATAAAGGCTCCATGTAGGAAACAGCTGGGCCTTTCATGTTCAGTGGGTAGTATAAGTGTTGTCCTGGGCAACTGGACCCAGTGTTAGTTTGCAGAGAGCAACCCTCTGTCTTAAACAAAACAAAGCAAAACAAAACAAACAAACAAACAAACAAAAACTGGATTGTTTGAAAATTTCCAAGGGACCTGTAGGCCAAAAACTCAATTGAATGCATCCATTCCCACTACTGGCAGCATCTCCTGACTACAGGAACTGGCCAGTTGAGACACTATATCTCTCATTACTAGAAGTCCTTATTAGGATCACTTTCATATATTCCAAGAAGTTTTTACTTTACTAGGTTTCCATATCATCCCTCCAATGCCCCCCATTCCAGGCATCTCTCCCTCTGTTCTTTTCCTTCAATCTGTCCTCCACCTGGTCCTCCTACCCCTACGCCTGCTTCCTCTCCCCCCACATGCCCATAAAATTTATTATACTTATCCCTTTTAAGGAGCCCCATGCAGCCTCCACTTTACCTAACCTCTTTGGGTATAAAGATTGTAGCTTGGTTATTATTTACTTAATTGCTAATATTCACTTGTAAATGAATACATACCACATTCATCTTTCTGGGGCTAGGTTACTTCCCGTGGGATGTTTTATTATTGTTGTTGTTTTGTTTCTGTTTGTTTGTTTCTAATTTAATGTGGTCAGTTTTGGAATCTCAAATGGCTGAGAAACAAAGAGAGAAATGTTCAAAATCCTAGCCATCTGAAAAATGCAAATCAAAACTACTTTAACATTTCGACTTACACCATTCAGAATGGTCAGTTCAAAGAAAGAAGTGACAGCTCATGCTATCAAGGATGTGGAGAAGGAGAGCACTGTTTCGTTGCTGCTGGCAGTGCACACTTGTACGACCAACATGAAAAATAATCGGTTCCTTAGAAAGCTGGGAAACAACCTCCCTCAAGAGCCAGCTATAGAACTCTTGATGTATACAGAAAGGACACTCCATCCTACCACAAGGACACTTGCTCAGCCATGTTTATTCCAGCTTTACTTACAATAGCCAGAAACTGGAAATAACCTAGATGTGCTTCAGCCTAAGAATAGATAATGGTGTAGTTTTATGACCTTTCAGTCAGTTTTATGGTATTCTAGTTTTAACCAGGGCCATCTATAGGTCTGTAAGATTCAAAGCATTCACTGAAGACTGGTGAGTTCTTAGTGAACAGAGAGATAATTACTCCCCTTCTTTCTTGACAGTTCAGTAGCTTATAGTTCAGCAGGGGTAAGGGAGGGACATAGGGCCTCACAACCACCTCCACATCTACCTGAATGTTTATAGGCCCAGTTTTGTACAGGCTTAGCACTAGCAATGTCAACTGCTCTGGGCTCACAATTACAATGACCGTGTCAAGCTCAGAAGACAGCATTGCGCAGTCCTCTCCCTGTCTTCAAACTCTTACATTGCTTTCATCCTCTTTTCTGTAATGATCTTTCAGTCTTAGATGGTATAAATGAGCATTCCACCACTTTTTACTCTCAGCACTTCAAGTAGCCATGTGTCTCTATATTCCCCAACACTTTTCAGAGTCTGTAGCATCTCTGGTTAAGGTTGAGAATAACCTTGTTCATAGTCATGAACATAAATACATAGAAGGCAGTTTGATTCCATATCAATTTAGTTAACAATAGTAAGTTCCCCCTAGGATATATGGTTATACAGCCATGTTTCATTTTGTTTTAACTGGGTTTATAGTAACCAGGCCCAAATTCCATACTGTGAATAGGTTCCAAAAACCAAGCATAGAGTAGGAGATTACCCCTAATAATTTTTTGCTTTACTTTTTGCTGTTTCCTCATCAGACTTGATTTTTTATTCTATAGCACTGTACTTTTGAAATAATTTATATAAGTAACATAATAAATTAACATAATTATTTACCTTTTCTTGTTCTGTAGAACAGGGTGGTGACATACTTTACATTCTGAACAACCATGGGCCATATATATCATAAAAAATACTTTGATTTAAAACATTGGACTGAAGTTCAAAGCCCATCTCCATATTCAATTTTCCTCCCAATCTTAGTTTAGAAATGCACTAATGTAGACGTGGGCCTAAGAAAGTGAACTCAAGTACTTTATTTCATCAAAATATATAAAAAAAAATTGACCCTGATTATTAGCTCCAAAACCACATAACACAGGACCTATGCTGAATTGCTACCATGGGACTTTATATTCCAACAGAATACTTTTCCTAATAAGAATGATTCCTTCTATAACCAATCTAAAAATAGTTTATACCTTGCAGTCCCTCATACTTTCCCACATATTCTGATTTATTTCTTGAATTAAAATATAAATATCATTCTCTTCAACCAAAGCTTGTCATTTCATCTGTGGTTTTTCTAAAACTTAAGAATATCTCATTATCTTTATCTTCTATTCTAATTGATATTCAATTCTTTAATCCAACATAATTCCTTAAAATTCTCCTTTTTCTCTTATGTTACTATAATCTTCACAACTAGTTTTGACAAAAGTAACATCATTTTAGACTTTACTGATACTTTGATTCCTCTGTAAACTCCTAATTTACTTCATTACCAGGTACTGTGGAATGAAACAATAGATTTTTCAGTTTCTTGGCTGAAAAATACAGTTTTGACTTGAGTGGAGCCAATAATCAATCTTCTGTGATAGTATTCCAGAAGTCACATTCCCAGCAACATTGTCAAAGTGAATCTCCTTCTACCTCATCTCAGCCAGATGACCATTAGCTTATAGTTAGGCAATGGCCAATGGGCATCTCCAAATAAAACCAAACATTCACCTATTCTATTACACCTAGTTCTAGGAAGAACAGTTTCATTTTCATTTCCTGTCTTCATCATATAGTAACATTTTACCAAAGAGTAATTTCCACCATGGTGAACTAAATTTGATGCATTCTATCTCCTCATAATTTTGGTCCATAAATTGTGGTAATGTTTGCCATCTTCAACGTCCTCTGGGTCCTTCCTCTTGAGGACTCAGACCAATTCCCTCCTTCAGCCTAAAACTCTTTCATTTACCTTATAACCCCCTGGATTCACTTGATATGTCTATTTTTAAGGGGTTTAAAATGTTTATAATTTACAAATTTGTCTATGTCCTCTGGCATCTTTTCTTACTTATTTGTAATCTGAATGTCCACAGACAAGCACAGAAACACATGCATTTATAAAAGCAGAGGAGTAATAGAAGGAGAGCCTGAAGTATTCCTATGAGTTGTTTTCAGTGACTAGAACATAAGCTACATTTGACATGAAGAAGCAGAGCTAAAGAAAAGCCTTAGGTTTTTTAGATGAGTTTATCTCTAGTTTGAAATCATCAGGAAAGTACTGCTCAGTTTTAAATAAATGGATTGATATTTGCTATTTAGTAATATCTATCTATCATCCATCTATCTATCTATCTATCTATCTATCTATCTATCTATCTATCTATCTCCTAGCTACCATATGGGACAAATGGGACAATGGTTTTATGGAAAAAAATAAGATTAGAAGGTCCATTAGAAAAAAAAATCCACTATTATGAAACTATCTGATTTGATATGAGTTAAGACAAAGAAGTTTGGAGAAAGCTTTGAAAGACAAAAGCCACAGAATTTTGATGTCTGATTGTATGTTATAGTAAGATAAAGAAGAAGATAGTGAATGAATGACAATATGTGAAATGTGGAGTACATGGGTGTCTCGGGAAGAATGAGGGATAATTGCTTAAGATATATATAACTCTGTGATTTCTACTGGGGGCCAGCCCAGTGGTGTCCAGGTCCCAACAGAGGAGATGAGGAGTCAGAGAAAGTGGGTGAGTCAGGCACAGGGGTCTTGCAACCTTAACTGATGGGCAATCAGAGTGCTTCTTTATTTATACAGAACTCAGTAGGCAGGAGTAGATTGTTGTTTCAAAACAGATATCAATTTTGTCCCTGGACATGTGTTTTAACTCCCTCTTGGTCATAAGTTTAATTCATTATTCATAAACAGTGGCAGAACAAAGTTATCTTTTATAACCTTTTTACCTCATCAACCCCACAATCCAACTTTTCAGAATCTAGAGGCATATGTAGCTCTTGTGGAAAGAAAATCTCTCAGCCAGCATGGGCACATTGCCATGTCTGAGGAGTGTATTATCAACTTTTAATGATCAGAGTGCTAGTTGTTATTAGACGTAAGAAAAATCTTCAGGCAAATGCTGCTGCAGTTATTATTCAATGTCTGCCATAATACATTTATACCATTGTAAAATTTTTATATGTCTGATCTTAGTGTTTTTTTGTTTCTTGGTCATAGGGTACTACAGTGGCCCTGTATGAGCTAACTTTCTAAGAAGGAGAGGTTTTAGTATTTCCTTCTTTTATAGTTTATCCTTATTAATTTTTGTCCATTAGTATAAGCCTGTTTGTAAGGGATAGATGACTTCAACCAATCTAACTTTGTTGCTATATCTTTTTCTCGAGGGGCATGCCATATGTGGTCCCCAATCTTATATCACATTATTGCCTCAATGTATAGTAAGAAGAGGCTTTTAATCTGATCTGCTGCCAACTCCTCTAGCCCACTGAATCTTGTTTACCTTTTTAAGTTTACTTTGCTAAGATTATCTTGCTCCTAATGGGCAGATGCACCAGGAGTATATTGGAGCCAGAGACTCATAATGGGTTCTCTGGCTTCTCTGTATCACAGCCTTCAGGGTTTAAGGAAGATGGTCAAGTAGGGCCAGATAAGGCTATCTCCCTAAAAGTAGAAGGGCTTAATATGTTCAGGACTTTCCCAGGGAAGCATAAAAGCAGTACTTTTGGAAGAAGGAAGAAATGATTTACAAAAAAATTTCCATCAATCCAATATTCCCAAGTAGTGCAAACACTAAAAGCTTCCCAAGCATGCAACACATGGGAATCAAGATGAAGAGTGGAAATATGCATGAAAGCTATGTCATCACTTAACTCCGGGCTGGATCTCCATCATGCAGTTGTGGTGGCTTTATGACTTTGACTGTTCCCATTAGATATGGCTGAACCAGATTTCAGTTTGGCAAAAACAAGTATAGCTCTCTATTACATCAAATTGTGGATGTGGGAATTAGAAGGGATAATTTTTCTAATTTACGTATTCACTTTACATCCCAATATCAGTCCCCTCTTTTAAGGAACCCTCATGCAAATCCTCCCTCCATTCCTCCCTCCCTTTCTTTTTTGAGAGGGGAAGCCCCCCCTCTGTACATCACACGACACCACACACACACACTACATACACCACACATGAAGTCCCAGCTGGACTAAGCGCATCCTCTCCCACTGAGGCCAGGCAAGACTGCCCAGGTAAGGAAACTAGATCCACAGGCAGGCCGGCAACAGATTTAGGGACAGTCCCAGCTCCAGTTGTTGAAAGACCCATATGAACACCAAGCTTCACATCTGCTACATATGTGATAGGGCCTAGGATCAACCCAAGCTCAATCTTTGGTTGATTGTTCAGTCTCTGGGAGCCCCCAAGTGTCCAGGTTAGTTAACTCTATTGGTTTTCCTATGGAGTTTCTGTCTTCATTGAGTACCTGAATCCTTCCCCAAACCCTTCCACAAGACTTCCCAAACTCTATCTGATGTTTGGCTATGGATTTCTGCATCTCTTTCCATTGGCTGCTGGGTGGAGCCTCTCACAGGACAGTTATGCTAGGCTCCTATCTACAAGCACAACAAAGCATCATTAATAGTGTCAGGAATTGATTCTTACCCATGCAATAGGTCTTAATTTGAGACTGTTATTGGTAGGCCATTTTCCCCATGTCTGCTCTATCTTTGTCCCTGCACATCTTGTAGGCAGGACAAGCTTTGTGTTAATGGTTTTGTGGGTGGGTTGTTGTCCTTATCCCTCCACTGGGAGCTCTGCCTGGCTACAGGAAGTGGCCACTTCAGGATTCATACCCCTCACTGCCAGAAGTCTCAACTAGAATCACCCCCACAGATACCTTGGGGCCTCCCCACATTCCAGATCTCTGGTCTTTCATAGAGATTGCCCCCACCCCTTCCTCAGATTTCCATTCTCTCTCCTCTGCTCTGCTCCTCTCCATTTCCTCTCTTACCCAGTTCCCTCCCTCCCTCCACCTCTGATATCTATTTTATTTCCCCTTCTGAGAAAGATTCAAGATCTTCTCTTGGGCCCTCCTTGCTATTTGGCTTCTTTGGGTCTGTGGATTATAAAATAGTCATTTTTTACTTTATTGCTAATATCCACTCATCAGTGAGTACATACCATGCATGTCCTTTTGGGTCTGAGCTACCTCACACAAGATACTTTCTAGTTCTATCCATTTCCCTTCAAAATTCATGATGTCCTCATTTTTAATAGCTGAATGGCTCCATTGTGTAAATGAACCACATTTCCTTTATCCATTTTTCAGTTGAGGGACATCTAGTTGTTTCTCATTTCTAGTTTTTACAAATAAAGCTGTATGAGCAAAGATGAGCAAGTGTCCTTGTGGAATCTTGGAGCATCCTTGAGGTGTATGTCCAGGAATGCTATAGCTGTGTCTTGAGACAAACCTCTTCCCAATTTTCTGAAAGAACCACCAAATTGATTTCCAGAGTGTGGTAGTACAAGTTTGGGTGAAGGTGCACACGAATGAATTTCAGTCAAGTAGGTTCTGTTGATAACACAATGATGGAACAAATCAAGAATGTGATGATAGGAAATTGCAGACAATAAATAAAAGCTCAATGGTTTTTCCCCTTTTTGACTTAAATTCAACAGAAGTTCAAGAAATTCTACTTCAGAAATATGTTCAAATAGGCAAAGTAGAGTGTCATAGATATTCTTAATGCAGTTCAAGGAAATAAAATGTATTATTTGTGAATAACTTCATGTGGAGGAATATAGAAAGCTATTAACAACTATGGACTAAATATATGGAGGAAACATATCAAAAAGCAAGGTCAGAACAAAAAACGAAGACATTCTGAAAAGTGTTCTGTTTAAGAATAAGTGTGGCCAAGTTCCTTTCTCATGTTTCTGTACCTGAAGACCAGTACTCATAAACACCCACTGCAGCTACATCAGAAATCTCAGAACCTTGGCACTGGCATGGTGTGGGCAGAGTGTAGGGAGCCTAGCAAACATGATCCATAAGAAAGTGTTAAGGAATGGACAGGCTGGAGAGATGCCTATGATGGTGACTGGTGACAAGAGCTTACAGCTCTTCCATAGGTCCTGTGTTCGGTCTCTCTGCTCCAATAAAATCCATGAGGGCAGTGTGAGCAGAAACAGCGAGCAGGGGTGGGTGGGGGAAGAGCTGGGCATTTAGGGGGAAGAAAGGGGTGGTTGCAGAGCCTTGTGAGTTGTATGGTGAAAGACCACAATGGGATCACATGTCCGTAGGCAGATCAAGTTTACTTGGGGTGATTGAAGGTTTATAAAGTTTTGGGGGACTGAGGGTAGGAATATCCAGTATGGGCAAATGTTATTGACTGGGGAGTTAGGGTACCTGGAATCCCTCATTAGCATGGGGAAGCATTTCAAGAATCTCAGGTGCTGGCTGAATGGGTTATGTCAGGGGTAAAGAAATAGGTTCTATAATCTAATTGAGGCCACAGGATATTCCTCAGGTAGAGGGGTGTATTGAGGCTTAGATTCTGCAGACAAGGTCAGAGAAGAAGGAATCTTGTTATTGAAGGGAGTCTCCCATATTGTGCCAAGCCCAGAGGCTATATGATCTGGGTGTGCTTTGACCTTAATTAGCAGTTTCCCACTATACTTTAATATAAATTATATCTATAGAAGCATAGCTTTCATTTCAACTTAAAACAGCTTAAATAGCAAGGCTTTGGTGGCTGGGGTCCTGCTTCTGGTTTAATAATAAAGACACAGATATCTGCATACTAAAGGCTGTTGGCCTTTTTTTGCTTGGGCCAACTCACCTAGCGTGGCTAACTTAAACCAACTTCCCAACCACTGTGCTCCCACCTCGTGGTGTTCTCTGTTTCATTCCCATCCAGGCATCTGTGTCCTGCCTCTGTCCTTCTGCTCAGTAATTCTGTCGCAACTCCAGCCACCAACTCTTTAATCAAAAGCCACACTCTTTGTTGGGGTTGGGTGGGGAGTAAGGTATCAGTGTAGTAGGAGGATCCACAGTTTACATCAGGACTAGCTTTAGTGTTGCCTTTGGGCCAGATTGAGGACAATGTGGCCTTCAGTGACCTCCCCCACTGCGGCAGCTAGCTTTTATATCATGATAATCTCAGAGAATCCTCTTTTAGGGCAGGTAAGGAGGTGATAAACATTTACCCAGCAGCACTTGGCTCTGACAGCACAGCAGTTAACATTCGAGAATACAAGGACACACTTATATAGCCATTAGATACAATATGTGTGAGGGTGGGTCAACCCAACATCTCCCCTAGAGTCCAAGAAAGGGCATTATCTCTAATATCAGTAAACTACATGCAATAAGAACAATCGTGAGACCTCTCAGGGTAAGAATTAAGTTTACAATGTTTAGTCCATTTGTATTTGGGAACTATAGAGATAAAGTACGGCACTATTTGTCTCCTCTTGGTGAGTCCAACATATTGTAGGTTTGTGTCAAATGAACACAATAAGAAGCCCCCCCCCCTCTTTTTTTCCAAGACAAGGTTTCTCTGTGTAGCCCTGGCTGTCCTGGAACTCACTCTAGACCAGGCTGGCCTTGAACTCAGAAATCCGCCTGCCTCTGCCTTCCACGTGCTGGGATCAAAGGCGTGCACCACCACTGCCAGGCAAGAAGCCCCTTTTAAGTTTATACTTAGAATACAACCAAAGAAAATTTAAGACGTTGAGCTTATGGATATGATAATATTACCAAAACTCCATTGATTAATTTTGAAATCTTAATTTTAACAGTAGTAGATCAAGGGAAAGGAATCTGAAGTATTTTTCATCCTGTTTAACACTTAAGTCACTATTATTACTATTTAAGCTATCATGTTCTCCAACCTTCATAACTTGCACAGACCAACCTTAAAACACCAGCCTGGATCTTAAAACACTGTCTTAGATCCTCCCCACTTAAACTTCAGTATCCTCAGACCTTATATAAAATGGGAACAAGGAAGACTGCATCTAGACCTAGTAGTAGCAGCTCTAGAAGAGTGAGGTCTGTGCCCTGAGTTTCGAATTGAGATGGGAGTCTTGGTTTCTGTTGTTGTTAAGCTGATAATTCTTTCACTGGACAGAGAGCCTGGGTCCCTCTGTGGTCAGTAGGGGCATCAGTCTTTGGCACCAGGGCCAGTAGATCTGACAGACTTTCCTGGGAAGCAGAAACTTAAAGGGTGATTGTCCTATCTTGTCTAGGCCAAGTGAGTCAATCAACTTCCCTGTGTCTTGCTTGTCCACACTTGGACTGTATGCTGTCAGCAATCGCTCAATGGCCAGTTTTGCCACATTTGAAGCAAGCTTGAGGTGGGGGTTCTTCTTTGGAGAAAAATAAGGCTGCTGCCAGGAGCTGGCATGTCTCTCTATCAAGAAAAGCCTTTTTTATTAAACATTTTAAATGCCATATTCTGCAGGTCTCTGAAGCAATTGAGGACTATCTATCTATCTATCTATCTATCTAAAGTATATCTAAGTAGACAAACATTTTTTTTTTGTTTCTAGTTATCTATCCTAGGCTTAACCTAGAAAACATATACAAGAGGTTAAATAAGCCTATTCCTGTTATTAATTATGTCAGTTCTTAGCATGACTACAAGTAAAATTCTAAGAATTTGATCATTTATAAGGTGACTGACTACCAACATGTATTATCTTTAACAGTTTACAATAGTAGTCTTTATAAGACTAGGACTTAGCTTTAGCCTTTAAAATCATGATTTGGAATTGAAGCACTTCTAGTATCACAATAAAACTTTTAATCATGGATACAGTTGATAGAGAGAATGGAAACTTTATTGATCCTGAGAATATGGCTTGAAACCATTTAAAATTTGCACTATTAATGCATACCTGGAAACAAAGTAACATGACACAGCATTAGCAGGAGAACTGAGTTTATTTGAACATAGATATAGAGTGTGTGTGAGTACATTAATCTCTGCTGTTCTCATTTCTCTCATTCAGAGAACAACATTAGCCATGAGGCTAACTTCCTCACTATTATACAACTCTATGATTTCAGTATCTTAGAAAATTATCATGTATATCAATATATGTCAAATTATTTAATTGTATTTTGCCCTTTTTATCCAAAGGAGCAATCAAATTTTATGTGTTTTCAGTACAGTTCAGTTACAATTATGAATATTATACAAATTTAAGATTCTTTTTTCATGTTTCATGTTTTACTACGTAAAATAGTTTTGTGTATTAGTATTTTATTGTTTACAATTTATGCATATTAACATGCAAATGAAGTATAGGTTTTAATTGTTATTTGAAACATTATCTTTTTCAAAGAAACAGATATGTGTCTTGCGAAAATTCTCCTGGTACACTTTAGCCCAGAAAGAAACGTTAATTATGCCCACACTTTAGAAGGAAGGAACTATTTTAGGATGTACTGAGCATAGGCAAACATGCTGTCATGTGTATATTTAGCCCAGTAACATGATCTAATCCTACCAGAATGGAGTGATGATTGTGAACTAGGACCCATTATCAATGTGATAATGGAAATGAACAGTTCATTTCTGAGGAATTTTAAGATGGAGTTTGAAATAATGAAGGAGATTTTTAGATGAGTTGACTTTTATTTAGAAATTATGCCAATATAGCAGTTAACTGTTTGGGACATTTACCAGAACAGTAAAGTTACTGAACTGAGCAGAGAAAATTTTTTTAAAATTTTACTAAATTTTTAAACGCTACTTTAAAAGGTAATTACAAATAAAAATGTTACTAAGAAGTTTCATAAAAAGTTATCTTCTACTTTGTAGTAACTAATTATTCCTTATCAATTAGCCACATTATTAATTATTTGTTAAGTTACAAAGAATTGTTATATACTTACAACCTCAGAAATAATTTGGGAAATTCCAGTACTAATATGTTAGTGCAATTACCATCTGATGTTGACCTTTGCCCTTACTATTCATGGATTGCTGGAGTGGTTCCAAGCAACTAAAGATGAAAAGTGCCGGCAACTTTGACCTAATTTAATACATTGGGATTTTTATTCTCATTATCTTATCAATAATAGAGAATAACAATGGTTTACATCATACTTATATTACAGTTGGTACTATAAACAATATAGCAGTTTAAAGCACAGTAGTAAATGCTCACAGGTTATGAACAAATACAATATCCTATTATTTAACAGACTTGAGCATATAGGGAGTTTTGTGCCTTCAGAGGACTCCCGGAATCAACCTAGTTTGTTATTCTGAATGTACATTTACTTTTTGTTGTAACCTAAAAGACATCGTTTTTTTTGTCCCCCTAATGTGTGACACAGTTTTGACTATTCTATAACATAGAGAAATAAAATGGTGTATGTCTGAAATGTTTTTCCCAGACCAATAGTAGTTCTTAAATGGTATCACATACCTTTATGATCCATGACAAGTATCATCATATAACTCTCAAATTTTATTTTTGTGTGTGTTGTGATACAGATGAATCTCATGGCCTCACACATACTAGAGATATATTCTGCCTACAAGTTGTATCCTGCTGCAATATTCTTATAAAGTTTTCTTGGTTCTAAGGAATGATATGTCATTCAATTGAAAATACTCCCTGAATAATTTTACTTTGTTACAGGAATCATAGACAATATATAATTGTTTTAAAGTTTCAATTGATAGTCAAGAAGAAACATTATTTCCCCCAGTTTCAAAAGTTCTCCAGATTTTTCCCATCAGTGTCCTTTCCCTGAGCAAAATACAACACAAGGTAAACCTGCAGAGGTAGGACTGAAGCTCCTTCTAAAGTCTTCTCATTCCCACAGCTGGAAAACTTAGGTCAGTAAAACTAAATATATGTATTTGATTTGGTGGATTGAGATTGTGCAGAGCTGGGTCTTCTGACACTTAGTTTCCAATATCCACTTCCCTTGCTAGTGGTTAAGAATCCAGGGATGGATTACTGTTTAGTGGGAGAATGAATGTCTAGAACCCACAGGACCTAGTTTTAACATCAGCATTGCAGAAATAGAGGTTTAAAAAAAAGTCTACGAAAGAATATTGGGAAATTACTGTGGCTGATTTTTTAATTCATTGGCTTTGTTTTTAACTTTCATGACCAGTGACAGAAAGCACACTGGCATGATAATAGAGAGTCATAGGCAGTTTATTCAGTAGAAAGAATAGGAACATAACCACCTGTCAATGCAGCATAATTTAAAAAAGCCACTTACCACTCTTTATTTTTCTGTATCATACAGAATAGGCAGCTGTTTAGCCAACTGTAAATATCAGATACATTAAGACTTGCCAGGGACAATAAAAATGTTCTGCCATCTGTTAAATTTAGATGCCTCTCTATCTGTTCACCCAGGCTCAGGAAAATATTTAAGACCATATAGAAATACTTCAGTGGAAAAAAATCTTGTCTTATATAAAGCATAAAATAAAATGTTATATAGTATATTTTGGTAATAATATTTTTCTCCCCCAACTCCTTCCAGATCCTCCCAAGCCACTAGTTTCAGGATCTCTCTCTCTCTCTCTCTCTCTCTCTCTCTCTCTCTCCCTCCCTCCCTCCCTTCCATTCTCAAAAATCAATCAATCAACCAAACAAAAATAAATAAATGAACAAATGAGTAAGTAGAGTCCACTTTAAGTTGTCCAGTTGCTCCTCGGCATGGGTTCTGCAGTGGTTCCCGGTTGGTACACTCAGGGACATGCCTTTGAAGAAAACTGATTTTCCATTTCTTTTCAAATAGCTTCTTGGTAGGGGGAGGTTACTTTTGAAAGTTCAAAGAATCGATTCTTTCATGTGAAATATATCTCATACTGATGGAAGAGGATGAGATCACAAGCATGGAGAAGGACGGAATCACTAGAGAAAAAGTGGAGGTCAAGTAGGCGGAGGTGGGATTAAAACTCATCATAGTGCTCTCAGGGGCTCTAATTCATATTCATAGGTATAATTATAATAAAAGTTTTAGATTTGGAGTTATTATTTAAATTATTCTTTGCTTATATCAAAGTCATGAAACATTGTTAAATCAAGAAAACTGCCTGCCATACACAGATGCAAAAACAAAGCAAGATCATGACTTTTAAATTATTATTTCTCAAAAACTTGCCCTTAACATGAAGAGAGATTCAAGAAATATCTTCAGAAGATCCTGATTGACAAACTAAAACAGCACTAAGTACTCACCAAGAGCTATTACTGTCTTTGTTAAGGATCATGTGCATTTTGGGTTTTTCTATATGAAGCTAGTTTTCTATATAATAAGTTAATACAAAAATCTCGCATAGTGTGCATCATAAGCTACAATACAAGTTACAGATAAAGGGGAGTGTAACACCCATGGGACCATTGCTGGTTCCTCACACCCTTAGCACACCCTGCCCTTATTGCATGAGATGTGTCACCTCATATGCGTTAGGGCTCCTTGCAGTTACTTAAAGTTGTCAAGATGCTTTGTTCTTTTGAATAAAGGAAATCATAGCTATGTAGAAGGCTATGATACACTTCTGAGGACAAAAACATGTTTTAATCAGGATAAATTTCTGTTTGAACAACTCTAGAAATAAAATTATTAATGGTTCTCTTCTTTTGTCATTTATTCAAACAGAGATGCAAAGATTCATCTCAGGAGGCCAAGAACAATTTAGAATCTGAAATTGTGGATCATGTATATTCTTAAGTTGCAAACCTAAGAGATAAAAATATCTCAAATCATGTTTAAATTTAAAATGTAATTCTTTTTATTCATATATAATCTTTTCTTTAGAAGTTACACAAAAAGAGGTGTCAAATATTTACATATGATAAAATAGGTTTTAATATACTAACAAAATCTGTATATCAATTAATATCATTTGCTTCATTTTGTTTCAGGAGCAGGTGAATCTGGGAAAAGTACTATTGTTAAACAAATGAAGTAGGTATAGAAATATTTTGAATATTTGCTATTTGATGTTTATCTATGAGTTAAACAATTTTGTGTTAATTATTTATTTAGTTTTTAATTAATTATAATATAATTCCATCATTTCCCCTTTTACTATTCTCCCTACAAATCTTCCCACTTCTCCCTTCTTGGGCTTTTCCATACTGATTGCCTCTTTTTTCAGTAAATTTTATTACATATTTATGACTAAGAATGATCTGCTAATGAAGTTTCTCCAACATGACTGATTCATTATGAGCTGAACTAGAACTTAATAGGCATCCTAACATGGACAGGGGAAGTCCAAGAGGCTTCAACCCTACACAGAGAATTACAGGTACATAAGGAATGCTGACAGCAGCACAAAGAGTCTTCCACAGAGAAGAGACACTAATTAGTTGCCCAATACCAAACGGTAAGCCTGATAAGCTTTTAAGGTACCTTTTAAGGTACACATATAAGTAACATTATAGGCACTGAAAAATTCCTAGAAGAAATGCTTTGTGAGTCACTTTTCAGAATTCAGGTAAAAATAATAGCCAATAATAAATATTATAGATATATAATTGACTAATATATAAAGTATTATAGGTTATTATGTAAAACAGTAACCTGCCCAATATAAAAAACCAATGAACAGATGAAATTCAACTACCTGTTACAAAGAAGATAAATCATAAAATTCGGGTTGGAGAGATGGCTCAGTGGTAAGAGGTACTGAGTTCAATTCTCAGCAACCACATGGTGGCTCACAACCATCTGTAATGGAATCTGATGCCCTCTTCTGGTGTGTCTGAAGACAGCAACAGTGTACTCATATACATAAAATAAATAATTCTTTAAAAAAATCATAAAATTCATTCAAACTTTACTATCTATAAAATAAAAGCTCCAGTCAATAATTAGGCATTCCTTCTTATAATAATTTACAAAATGAAAATTTTAGCCTGATGTAGTGACTTATTCCTATAAGCCTCAGAAGACTGAGACAGGAGAATTATTATAAATTTGAGACCAATCTGTACTACATAGTAGGTATATTATATTAGCCAGAGCTACAGTGTAAGAGCAGCTCAAAAAATAAAACTATACCATTAATCTATAATTATTAGCTGATAAGAGTGAAGACTGTAAAAATAATATTTTTATTGCTAATTGTATAAGTACATTTTGTAAAAAATTAGTGGAAATAATTTTTCTATATCTAATATAAATTTAAGGTGAAGAAATGGTGTGGTTAATTCCACTTGTTCCTTAGCATAGGAGGAAAGTTAGGTTCCAAGAACTCTTACCCCTTTCAATGTTGCCTGTGGATCCCACAGACCAGACCAAACACCACTCCCCCTCATTCCTTTCCTTTCTGCGATGGAAAGGTTTCATGGGTATGTTCTCTGAGCCATAAGTTTAGTGGCCATTTGAAGATACAAAATGTAGCTTTTTGTAGCTTGCCTGGTGGCTGCAGTGTGCAATG
This sequence comes from Rhynchomys soricoides, assembly GCA_019843965.1. Lineage (NCBI taxonomy): Eukaryota > Metazoa > Chordata > Mammalia > Rodentia > Muridae > Rhynchomys > Rhynchomys soricoides. The sequence continues at coordinate 942,638 of JADRCH010000336.1, forward strand.
ACTGCTGCATGGACAGAAATTCCACTATGGCTCTAGTGGGAGAAGAGATGAGAGTGATTCATTCATTCTTTCAGTATACAATGAAGAATTAAAATGCCCCAAAAAAATCGTACTAGTTTGAACAGAACCAGGAACCAACTTATAGCCAGAGAACTCTTTCTAGAAGAAATTGATTTCTTCTATTGTAAGCCTTCTCACAGGCTGAAAAGAGTCAGAGGAGCTTGTTTTACCAAAGGAACCCAGATGGCCCAAATTTATTCACAATTAACATTTTAATTTAACAATTAAAATCATGTTTTGTTTTAATTTTGGATGAAGGACTGAGATTTATTCAACAATTATGCTTGGATCTATTCAGAAATAATGCCCACCATCTAGATCTTCTTCTTCTTCTTCTTCTTCTTCTTCTTCTTCTTCTTCTTCTTC
>JADRCH010000336.1:943073-956329 GCA_019843965.1 Rhynchomys soricoides
TCTTCTTCTTCTTCTTCTTCTTCTTCTTCTTCTTCTTCTTCTTCTTCTTCTTCTTCTTCTTCTTCTTTTGACTATTCCAGTGATTTAATTGAGTAACGCAGATAAGCATGACCCTGTTGAAGGTAAACCTGAGCATTTGTTGGAAATCAAACTGTAAAGGAATAATTTTTAAAAAAAACAACATATATAGCTACTCTTCACTCCTCTCGGTGCCTGGCTCTTCCATTTGATGGTTAAGTTCTTCAAAAGCATTGAAAAGGTGTCTGTACTTAGTTTTCCCTTAAGCTGAAGTTTCCATGTGTACAGGCACAGCATGAATCTTGAGAAAATTGACAGGCAAAAAATAAAACAAATAAACCAAACAAACCCAAAGCACTTTTAAAACAATATAAAACAAACAAAAGAACAACAGAAAGAAACAAGAATTTATCACACAGTGAAGCTGTAAAGACACACAATGAGTACCAGCACAGATTTTTAGCTTTAATGGGAAAATCTATTTTAAGATATTATTCTTAAACCCTCAGTCAAACCTTGACTTCTGAGTGAATGAGTGGAAGGAAGAGAGGAGCCCAGCCAACCCTACCGTCGGGGTAATTCAGTTCTCTAGACCCAGGAGCACGTACACCCGTGAAGGAAAGGCAATAGATTCAACAGAGAGCAATTACCTGAACAAAAAATAAATAAAAAGAATGCATTTGTTAATGCTGTAAATAGAAAGTAGGCACTCCTACTTCCAATTGTTCCAAGTATGTCTTAAGTGATGGGAAAAGCCAGGGCCGTTCTGCTAAGTGACTTTACATCCTGCAGAAATTCCTGTGTAAACACCACACCAGGATTCAGGTCTGGATGCTCATCTCTGACCTGGAAATCAGGGAGCTTCTTTTTTTAAAAGGAGTCTATATTATAAAAAAAATGTGACTTATATATTTGATAAAGTATTTGATCTAGAACAAGTCCTAAATTCTTCTTATATTTAGCACGCATTTCTCCCGTAGCCAAAAATGTGTTATATGAAAAGACAACAAATGAAGAACATTCTCAAGTGTTAAAATTGTCCAGAGTCGGCTACACTCACCAGTAAAACCCTTTCTTTTAAAAGTGTGTATACAATACTTATATTCATGCAATTTATTATGGATGGTCATTTGTGCTACAACGGGTCACCTCACAACTTTTCATGTTCAACTGCAGGATCATCCATAAGAATGGATACAGTAAACAAGAATGCATGGAGTTTAAAGCAGTGGTTTACAGTAACACGTTGCAGTCCATCCTAGCCATTGTGAAAGCTATGGCTACACTTGGGATTGATTATGTCAATCCCAGAAGCCGAGTAAGTATACCCATGTGACAATTACATGGCTCGGGTAGAATGTGGGCCAAAATAATCGTAGGATTATGTTTGCTGTCATATTCTGTGGCCGGGGATCAACACATAATTTTGCAAATATTAACTAACTTCAACTTAATTTTTATGATTTTTCTCTGAATAGAACAGCTCTTTTCACCGTGCACTGTAATTTTATTAAAAAGGAACTGTTTTCTAGGAATTAAACCTAGTATTGAATATGACAGTAAAAGAAACAAGCATAGCTGTACCGTGGTTTATGATGTAGCATCTATCTAAACAATTTTTCTGTATTTAATCAATACTTATTTCATACATTATGATGCATTAAAAAATCTACTTACTTTTAAAGCAGATAATATGTAAAAACTATTTTAATATAAAAAATATGCAAATATAATTGCCTAAAAGCTGATAGGTGACCCCATGCTCAAGAAAATCATTAAAAGATCTTCTCCATTTCCATGTGTCCCCTTCCAGAGTAGCTGGTTATCTCCACAGGGCATCAACTGAACAGTCTCCAATAGGATCAGGGTGCAGGAACAACAAGCAGAGGAAGAACCATATGTAAGACTAGCAAAAAACACCAGTACTTTCCTTCTCTCCTTCCTCTCCCAGGTCTGATCATTTAAATGAGGATAAGAAATTATTGAGATGAGAAAGAAAATACCCACTTCTACACTATTTTTTAAAAATTTTAAATTCTTCTCTCTTATGTACTGACCATTTTCCCTTTCCTCCCTTTCCCTAAGTCTCACCTCCCTCCATGTCCCACCCCCATGTCCACCTCCCCTATTCCCCAGAGCTATGCCCTCCAAGTCCCTTTTCCAGAGTTCCACCTCTCCCGTCCCCTCAGAAAAGAGCAGGCCTCTCAGGGACAACAACCAAATGAGGCATAACAAGCTACAATTAAGACCAAGCATAAGCCATCACATCAAGGCTGGGTAAGGCGACTAGTAGGAGAAAAAGGGTCCCACAAGCAGGCAGAAGAGTCAGAGACAACCCCTGCTCCCACTGTTAGGAATCCCTAAAGAACACCAAGCAACTCAGCCATAATATATATGCAGAGGACCTTGCTAGGTCAGACCTGGACAGGATCCCTGACTTCTGTGAGTTTTTGATCCTGGTCAGTTGACTCTATGGGCATTGTTCTCCTGGTGTGCCTTTGATCTCTCTCATTCCTCTGATCCCTCCCCCTCCTCCTCTTCCTCCTCCTCCTTCTCCTCCCCCTCCTCCTCCTCCCTCTCCCCCTGATCCTCTTTCTCCCTCTCCTCCTCCTCCTCCTCCTCCTCCTCCTCCTCCTCAGAACTCCTCAGAACTTCTGGAGCTCCACCTAATGTTTGACTGTGAGACTCTGCATCATCTGTCATTAGTTACTGGATGAAGTCTTTCTGGTCTTTTATGATTAGGATTTTATGAGGCTGTGATCCCAGAATACTCTCCAGGCATGACAAACTGTAGTTCAAAGGGTTTGTAGCTGGGTTGTTCCAATACTCCCAGCTGAAGCCTTCCCTGGATACTGAAGACGGCTGTTTCAGGTTCTGGGTCCCCCTGTATTCGGAGTCTTTGCTGGGCTATTCTCAGAGACTCCACTGGTACTGGTTTCCACTTCACCCCTGAAATGCCCTCTAGATCCAGTCCTTTCACGTAATCCAGACCCAGAGAGACAAACACATGCTTAAAGTAAAAGACAATCAAGAACTCCACGACAATCTATCTTTATTATTCTATGATTTGTTGAACTGATTTTATTTATGGCTGCTCTTTTATCTCTGACTCTGGGTTTTCTTAAGCACACCACATTTTATAATGGCTATTAAGAAATGGACTACTATAAACCTTTTTTAAAGGTTAGAAAACATAGAGCAGATATGAGTAGTTGGTTAACTTTAGTCAGCTGACTCCTGGGGCCGAGCATACTGCAGCCTGGCTTCCATTACAGCCGTCTGCCCTATGTGAAGCTTGTTTTGAATGTTTTCCATGGCAACGTTTATGTTACCTTTCCCTCCCAGGTAATACTAGTTATTAGAATATGTGTGCCTTCTGTATGTTGGTCGGTCCTCTTCATTCTTCAGGACTTGATGATATGCAAGCGGAGTGCAAACAGACTCTGAACAGAAATACCATTATGCTTACTGAAAAAGGTTTTGAAAGTATTTTTCCCCACTGTACATTCAATGGTGGATCTTAAGTAGCCCTTTAAGTACCTATGATGCCTCAGGAGCACCTAGGTCCTATGTCGCAGTATATCAGCACACCATAGCTTCCTATACTGATCATATTTTTGTTTCAACTGAAGTAAGCATTTGCACTTTCAATCATTCATTTAATGCTTTATTATAGGATGAATATATGAATATATGTTGTACCTGGTTGAAACTGTTTACTCAACAAACTAAGCCCTATTTTGTGTGGCTTTCAGATTTATGGCTGGGTGGATTTTTTTTGTTGATATAAGCATATATATTTTCACATAACCATTCATTTGTACACCATCACAAAGACTGCCACTTAAAGACAATATGTACAAAAAACCCATGTAAGTTGCTTTAGCCACTGAATTTCTAGGTTTAAATAAAACTACTGAGCATCTCTGTTTTAATTTCTTCATGCACAAAATGTTAATGCTCTTTTCATAAAATTAATAAAAGTACTAAGAGACAAAAATATAAATAATCCTTTAAAATTCAGAATATTTTAGAAAATAAAGTCCAGGTAAGTATCAGCTCTTTTTATTTTTTAATAATAAATACAAAGTAATTAAAATTTACATACTGAAACACACTCATCAAAAATCATTCACAATATTTTATTGTTTATGTGGCAAACATTTGCGTTGCTTCTGGAGATACATTAACTAATGTTAATCATCAGTAGTTGAAATGGAAAATCTGTATTCAAAAAGGAGAGCTTGATATTGAGCAAATCTTTATGAATCGTTTGGCATTTAAGGAGGTTAGCACAGCTGCATATGATTATCTGTAAATCCTTATTTATTAGAAGAGTGATTAAGACAGCTTAGTGTGTCAGAAGTGTCATGTATCTTCGTTCTATAAGATGTTTACACATACAAGCAAGTGAAAACGTGAATTTAAATCTAAACGTGACATTTTGTCTACAGATATAAATGTAAGTCCCCTGATAATACTGTTACAAACTATTGTGATTTATATAGAGGAACTTAAAGAGATAGTGGATGAAAAGAAATAATCAAGTGCTTAGAGTGAGAAAAAAATTGTAGCAGGTGGTAGTATGTATATTTTTAATGTGACATTTTCTAGTTGTTACTAAGGAATAGGAAACCACAGAAACCTAATGACTGCGGTTTGATGTGTGAAATACATATAAAGAGAGAAAAGAACTGGCTCCACAAAGTTACACTTTGACTTGTACACTATGGCATGCCTGAACGAACACACGCACACACACACACACACACACACACACACACACGCACACACACAGACACACACGTACCATACACATCACATACACAACAATTGTAATAATGAGGATAAACATTGCCCCAAATGTTCTGCAATTGAATTAATGCAAGCAATATGTCATGTAAGCAATATGTGGGGATTACTTGTATCCTATAACAGATCAGGAATTCTCAACAGCTGTCAATATTCAAAGACTGAAAGTTTAGTAGCAACAAAATTTGACATTTTAAATTATTTCTCAGACATGCAAGATAGTCTTCTTTTCCTTGATCTGATATATTCTTTTTCTCTCTTGTTTGGAAATATGACTGTAAGGTTCAGAATGAATGCAACAAGATTCTAAATCTGCCTGAGGCACATAATAATGATGAGCAATCACTGCATAACCTGCAAGAAAACACTTAAGTCATTTTCTACACAATGTAGTCTAGAGCAGTGATTCTCAACCTTCCTAAAGCTGTGACACTTTAATACAGTTCCTCATGCTGTGGTGACCCCAACCAAAAGCTATTTTCGTTGCTACTTCCTAACTGTAATTCTGTTCCTGTTAGGAATCATAATGTAAATATGTTTTCTGATGGTCTTGGACAACTCCTGTCAAAGAGTTGTTTGAACCCTCAAGGGTAGTAACCCTCAGAGTTGTATTTAAATTAAAATTTATAGAGTATTAAAAAGCCCTTAGTTCTTCTAGAATTAGCATGTCTATTACTTTGGTTTACTTGTTCAATAATATTTTACCATCATGTACTCTGTTGATCATCAGACTGTACAATGGAACTAAACAACAAAAATCTTTGCCCTCATATACATATACACTAAAAATTTAATAAGGTAAGAAAGGGAAAGGCACTAGAGATCTGCTTGCCTCTACCTGCTGAGTGCTGGAATTATAGGTGTGTGCTACCATGCCTGGCTATATAGGGGTGGCTTTTAGGTTATTTTCTAAAACTTAAAATGTAATTGGTGACCTCAGATTCTTAAAGGTAAAATTTGATTTTTAAAATTATTTATGTTTTCATTATTGCATAAGAGTATCAAGAATTGAAATGCTTGACATTCAGTGAAATGTTGTTATGGTCTTGAAAGAAAAATACCAACTTCCCTGTTACTCAGGGTTCTGGAGAGCTGCAACTATGGAACACAGCTACATGCATCACTTTGGCTAAAGGAAGGAGTCCTAAGCTGTCCAGTTCTCTTTACAATGTAAGGAGTACAGGAAGGAACCACAGGCCTTTGAAGGAGAAGGTGGCACATGTCTAGAGAGCCAGGCCAGATGAATCAGTCCTGGTACAGAACCACTGACACTGAAGACTACCACCACACCCTGTACCAAAGGATTCTTAACTTTGCCTGTAGAACTGAGCTGCCTGGAAGATCACACACACACACACACACACACACACACACACACACAAGGGGGGGGGAGAGAGAGAGAGAGAGAGAGGAGAGATGGGATCTTGGCATTCAAAGACTGTCTCATGTGTTTGGCTTGGTGTTATTTTGATATGAATATATTGAATATCACTCCACATGCTTCTACTAAATAGCCTGAATTAAAAATCACCAGCGTCTTTACCCAAGTGTGTGCAGGAAACTCAGAAGTAAAGACATAATCAACAGAATCAGATGTATCCCCTGCAGGGAAATACTAGGATTGAGGATGTGTTTCAAAGGATTTGGGGGCATTTAAATGTTTTAGTGAAAATCCACTTGCATTAGCAATATAAATAAAATGTACTTTATCTTAATGTGGCATAAGATGGAGACAAAGAAAGACAGTATTGGTTTATAAAGGATTGCTAAAAAAGAAGATGATTTGTTCCTTTAGGAATAGACACTGGGAAAAGCTGCCTCGTTGCACCATTTGCCCCAACGGCACATTAGCAGTAGAAGAACGTCCCTACTAAATGGTCAACCTTGAAAACATACACATAAGTAGCATTATACAAATTGAATACATTGTACTTAGTATATATATATACTGCTGCTCTGTGTCCACTTCTCCCTTGGGATAGCCAGGGCCCATTGCACACCTAGCTGGACTGGAGGGAGAGAAGCTTAGCCTGATGCCAGTGAATGCACTGCAGGATCTGTGCCATCGATGAGGGCTCTGGTTGAACACACCAGGGGAACAGCTTTGGAGAACTGGTTCCTTTATTGGGAGGAAAAAGGGGTATTTATGTTCCTGTGGACATGGCCAGAGTCTCTGGTTTGTGTGGCTATGTGTCATTGGCTAGGGCAGGGATATTGGAAGATGCTTCGTCTGCATACTCAGAGGTTGAAGAGTCCAGAGAGAAAAACCATAAGAAGTCAAATGAGGAGTGAAGCCTGATAACCTTTATGGCTCCAGGTTGGGAGGGGGAGATAGCCAACTCCTATGGTCCTCCTGTTTGAGGTGTCTAGGGTTGAAGCTCCTTCAACCCTCTCTCAGTAACCCTGGGCCATTACAACTGCACAGTGAATGTAACAACAATTAATTAAAGTAATGGCCATGAATATGAAAGATAGCAAGCAGGGGCTTATGAGAGGGTTTGGAGGAAGGTTAAGGAAGGGAGAAATTATTTAATTATATTATCTCAAAATTAATGAAAAAAATAAGTGAGGAGATCATCTTTCACTGGATTTGTAGTTTCTCTGTCTAAAAGGGAGGAAGAATTTTGAAATATGTACCCCATGATATAAAAACAAACAAACAAAAAAAGGCCTAATGCAAGAAAATAAGAAAACAAATCTTGTATTTCGGGCTATTTAACAATCAAGTGGTCATCTGATCTATTACCTGCTTGTAATAATAAAAACTCATCAGAAAGAAAGATGGAGAAGTTTTCATTTAGATTCAACATTCCTTAATAGTAATGGTATGCTATTAATATCTTAAGCAAAGAATCTATTTTTAAGGAAACAGCAGGATAAAACCATAATTGGTTGAAAAGGAATGGCTGACCTCAGCAAGCATTGAGTTCTTCCAGGAAGATCTACTATACTCCCAGCAGCGGCACGCTATACAGACTCTGCTAGCCTTTGCCTTGGTGGATTATGGTGCCTGTTGGATTCATTGCCTTGCCAAAGGGAGCTTTGAGAGTACTACACTGTACAGGTGGAAATGCACACATTGCAGTGTTTGCTGGTTATTGTTAGGATGGTGAGACAGACATTATATGTTCCACATTCACCAGCATATTATTATTGCAGGCAGAGCCTGAGCTTTGGAAACTGACACTGGGAATCTGATCCCAGTGTTCTCTGTTTTCCTAAGCAATTACCATAATCTATTTAACTATTCTATGACTCAAATTCTTAATCTTAATTATTTGTCAGAAATGTTTTGATTACTATAAACTGTCTAAATTGCGTTTATTTGGTTAATAAGCTTCTGCCCTTCCTCATTACTTTTCACATTTATGATATACTGACACAATACTTACTCTGTTTTTTGATTCTTAGCCAATCCTTATGTGTTCCCTGTGATACTTGACTGCAGAGGCACACACTTGACACCATCTAACAGACAGCCTCAGTACCTCTGTGCAATGCATGCATGTAATCACTTGCCAAAATAATCAAAAGAAATACCTCATGCTAAGTGACACTTTACAACAGACTAATATTTTCCCACACCAGCATTTTAACCCAGGCCACAACAGATTAAAACAAAGCACTGTCATCCTTTTTGACAACATATTCAGAAATCAATGATATATACCAAAGCATTCAAATTCCCCGTATAGTATTTTACAATTCTTTCAAAAGGTCAGCATTTCCAGATATCAGTCAACTACTATAATGAATTTTAGTTTTATTATTCTTAGTAGATTTTGAAAAACTATTGGCAAAATGAAATGAACAAAAACCTTTTAGACTGCTCTAGTTAAAACAGTATATGAACCTAAATAGCATACTTCTGTTCTTCCCACCAAAATATTATTCCAGGAGGACCAACAGCAACTTCACTCACTGGCAAATACACTAGAAGATGGTGATATGACGCCTCAACTGGCTGAAATAATTAAACAACTGTGGAGAGACCCAGGAATTCAAGCCTGCTTTGAAAGGGCATCTGAATACCAGCTCAATGACTCTGCAGCTTAGTAAGTGATTTTCTTGGACAAGAATTACAGATGACACATGGTTTGTAACTTGGCACATTGTGAGTGTAAGCACAAGTAAGGGGAAAATGGTTTTGCATTTTATTATAGAAAACTGAGAGATAGCAGAAAAGACATGAAACAACATACCTAAGAAGAAATATTTACTGCACATGTCTTCTCTTCATAAAATACAATTAACCTTGAAGCACAATGCTTAGCATGAACACAGACATATGGTGTGCACACTGACATTTGGAACAGCATTCATTTGAATCATATATTTCAGTGTTACTGAAATAATCTCCTAGAATAATTATTTCAAAGATAATATGTGTTAGATTAGTAGGTTACTGAACAAGACACAAAACTCTGGAAGAAACTAGTATAGTGGTTTCAGACTTTAGCATATTGTGAAATCCTGTTGGAGTCAGCATAGCAAATACTGGCAAGTAAGTATTAAATGTTAATAAAGAACTTAGGAGAGCATTACACTGTTTACAATAGAATTGTTACCATGGCTACAAACTTCCTCGTTTCCAGTGTTTCTTGAATTACCCTGCTTTATGTATTAACAAGAATGTGTGATTAGGTGTGTCTACAAAAAACCTGTACAATTACTAATTTTCTATTTCTTCCCATGCCTCCAAACTATAAAATACACAAAATTGTCCTCGAATGAGTCTCATAACAAACCATGCTGGCACTGAGGCTTAATTAAGCAAGCAACAAAAAATAATGTAGAAGGGGAGCAAAGATCTCTTAAAACAGAATGATGAGTCATGCATGACACTGCAGATGGTAATCACTTAGTACCTTTGACCCATAAAACTGTCTCTAAAAAAGAAAGCGTCAGTGATGGACAGAGAGAGTACAAAGTACATGTGTAGGAAGCACACTTCTGCGATGATTATTCATTCATTGCTAATTTCCACTGGGACCATCACCTTTAGACAACAGTGTAATCCTACTTGATGAGAACCAGGTGTCATTCTGTGACTGTATAAACTTAGGAACATTTTTCCCAAGGTTCCAGTCTCTGCCTAACTGGGATCATCAAAGTGATTTCTGTGCTATTGTAAAACATCGTTTACCTGTCTGTACTAATCATTGAGTGAATTAGATGCAGGCTTACGCATTACATCCAAAATGTTGCTTAGTTACCTCCGGGGAAGGATGAACCGAAAGACAGATGTGTAAGTATGTTACAGTCAAGATTAATATATTTATTTAGTTTGCAGTGCATATTGCTTAAATACTTGCAATTACATTGTTAGTATGCTTGCCTCATTGTCCCCTGGCAGCAAAATATACATATGTATAGTAAAAAATTTAACTATTTATAACTCATATAATTAAACTGAGGAAATAAAATGACACTTTATTTCATATTTTAGACGATTCATTTGTTTTAATGCTTAGAATTTTTTTACTAATAGATTGAGTTAAGAATATTTACCATTCTGTTGATTTAATATATCAAACATCTATTTGCATTGATTTTCTGAGTTCTGCCCATAATGCAAATAGTTTTGAACACTCAGTTAATTTGCACAGCAGTAAAATTATATGAAGATTTACTTTCTCTCTATGTATTAGAAATATTTTTTTACATAAACTGAACACGTAAAATATTAACTTTGGCAGCGTCAAAGTGTTACTATAGGTACATTAAATGAAGGTCTGCTAAAATGTTGCTAACTTGATATTATTTTCTTCCAAACATTAACAACAGATTTTTTTTCAAATTTTGAATTAAGTTGCATACTTCAATTTTCATATTAGAGTGATCCTGCACTACCTATTTTGGTTATATTATATAAAACATTTTTTATTCCAACATTTTGGTGAAAGGAAGTGGGGTTTTTGTTTCGTTTTGTTTTGTTTGTTTGTTTTGTTTTGTTTTGTTTTTCATATCTAGAGATTCTCCAGATGGACAACGCTGTCAGATGAGTAAAGAGCAGGATTCCCAGTCCTGTGTTTGGCTGACAATGCCACCAGCTCTAGGAAAAGAGGAAGAGGAAAGGCCTTAGCCAACTAAGGCTTCATGGTTTATTAATTGGGGCCACATAGTGTGCTGTTCAAATTTAACAAGTCTTAAGAGAAAATGTGGATTTAGTAGGGAAAACACTCTCTTTTCAGAATTAGAAGTAAATGATCAAGGCATTTTAAGTGACCTGAGTCATAAGGCCTAAAGGTTTACAAACTACAGACTTGGACATCCAATACCAAATTTGCTTATCAAAATCAGCACTTTTGATGAAAATCTATCAGTTTTCTAAAGCCTCTTCTTTGCCTAAAATAATTTACAAAGGCAAAGGAAAATTTTTTTAAATGTACTTTTACTAAAGCTTTCATCAAATGGATTTTATTTCTATTTTGTAAGAATGTGTCTTTTATTTATTTTTTTAACTTGGCATGAAATGGCAGACATGTACACCTCCCATATATCAGATTTCTTCAATAGAAAATGTACAATGCTTCAAATAATAGTAAAATAAAAATGTAAAATCTGCCAATTCATTCTTTGTGCCTTCATATCTCAAATTAATACTCATTTGAAGCCGTGTTTATTAGCATAAAACCATTGTTATTTCTGTGAAACAATTTTATTTTTCTCCTTAAAGCAAAACTTGTTTTTCCCAAAATAAATTGGCTAAAAAGGTACTGAAGCTATTTTTAAGGGTAAAAGAACTTTGTTTCAAAGTCATTGTGGTAGATCAGTGGTCCTCACCCTTCCTAATGCTGCCACCCATTAATACAGTTCCGCATCTTGTGGTGAACAAACAAGCAAAAAGTTCACTCTAGAAAGAGAAGGAATCCTGGAAGAGCTAAGGGCTTCACATGCACTGATACACAGTGACATGGCTACAGTTCATAGATGGCTGTAGTATTCTAAACTAAGTAACTCATGTACAAATACCCAAACAATTAATAATGCTCAAACAATTCAAATTTTTCTTCACCCCAACCACTGTCTTTAAATGGAAACAGAGTCATTCCCATAACAGAATATTTGAGGAACTTGTAATAAGTGTTGTGTAGCTCTGCATGGAGAAAGACCCTTCCATATCTCTATCTATGTGATAGTGAATCTGCCTTACAGATTTCGTAAGTCTAGGGCTACAGTGGCTTTGAGGAGCTCCTAGAGACGAGCTCTCTAGGAGCTAAGTGTGGCCTCCACTCTCCGCAACTGTGACATCTGAGCTGCCAAGGCCTGCCATTCAGATCAGCAGTTTGATAACAAGCAACAAATAAGAGTTTGTTTACCTGAGTACTTTATACTCTTAAAATACATTTGTACTGAATGGCAGTATATCCCAATGTAAAGTCAAAAATACAAATATACTTCATTTTCTTTTGTTTCTCTTAGCTACCTTAATGATTTAGATAGAATCACAGCCCCTGGGTACGTGCCAAATGAGCAAGATGTTCTACATTCCCGGGTGAAAACCACTGGTATCATTGAAACTCAATTCTCCTTTAAAGACTTGAACTTCAGGTATGTACAAACCTGCCTTTTAAGTGTGGATGGAGTATGCTTTCAGCTCAGTATTTCATCAAGGGGAATCCACAGTCAAGTGCAGTGATTTTGGAAGTAGCTGGCTAGATCTCCCTAACTGATATTACCCCCACCTTTCATTCCTGCTCTCCACCCCATCCAACTCTGAGCCTATCTAGGCTGCATTTCTCAAACAAGTAGTAGTCCAATTCTCTTTCCTAATACTTAAAAATTACATTATACTTTGAGGTTTTGTTTTTTTTTTTTTTAAGAAGATATATTTAAATAGCCTTTTAGCAGCAGGTGTCAGGGATACTATTTTGTTTGCCTGCTTACTTCTCTTTTTGTTTGAAATATTCCTTAAATTTACCTTAGCTTAAAATGCAAATAATTAAAATACTATTATTTGAATGTGATGCTGTTTAGAAGAATCAGAAGGCACATTTCATCAGCCTGGTTTGGTATGGAAATGTGTGTCCTAATGTTTTTTGCAATTGCATTGAATTACCTTTCAAGTAAACCCTTGAAATTCTACTATCAAATCCTCTTTGGTTCTACCAAGAAATGGAAGCCATAATACAGTTGGATAGCATCTCTTTGTTTTTAACAACTTTCACATTTTCCTTCTGAGTTAGAGCAATACATTTGTTCCTATTTATACAAAGCTTAACACTGTTTTATATGGATTTGGGGGGTAGGAGGAATATTAATAATAGCAGTTCCAACTAAATATGTTAGTAATGAAAACATGCTAAAACTACATAAGAAACAAGGTTGGTCATGACCACAGTAATGGAATGTATTCAAAGAATCTAAAAAGAAGAAGAAGAAGAAGAAGAAGAAGAAGAAGAAGAAGAAGAAGAAGAAGAAGA